>OY720675.1:9202579-9456370 GCA_963170755.1 Amphimallon solstitiale
AGTTTCAGTTGATTTTTACATACGTCTTCAAATAAGATCGTAACCCACGTGACCTAGTGCAATATGGGTTGCATACATTTCGATGGCAATCCTGGCAAAATAAGTCCCTAAGAAATCGCACTTTGACAGTTTCTCATGTTAGTTAGATTTTGTTTGTGTTACTTTTATATTTATTTCGCGTTGAAAAAGTCTGTTTGTCAGTTCTTTTAAGAGCTATTGAATATAATTTCATTTTTGTGAAGGTTTGTTATCTATTACTAATAGCATTAAATTTATGTCAAATAAAATGATTTCATTTTAGGTTATAACCTCCAAAATGCCATATACCGCCGAATACGATGCCTTTATTTTAATGGCACATTACCGAAGTGCAACACAAGATGCCGAAGGCAGTTGGAGTTGTTCACTTCTGAGTTGTATAGATCAATTTATACAACACTTCCGAGACTTTAACTTTGATTATGATTCATTTCGACATCGAAGACACATTATAACACATCGCTTTGAGGATAAACATTGTATCTGTAGAGGAAAATCGACTGGCAGGCCCACCAAATTAACTGTGGATGTTGTAGAGGACATTCGACAGCGAGTTGAACATAGCCCTAACAAATCAGTTGCAAAACTGTCCCAACAAACCGGTATTAAATAGATATTTTTAATTGTACAAGGTTAATATTCAATAAAATTTATTTGTAGGTCTGTCAGTTGGAACCAGGAGGGGAAATGTTAAATTGAGATTGCATACACATCGTTTTACTTCTGCCTGCAGTTGGTAGGTGGTGCATGTGTTGACGAAATTTTAAGATCACATGTGATACTTCAGGGCTTAGCTGCTTGTAGGCTGTTGACTGTGTTTGGTAACTATGGCAACTACATGTGGTATAGTTTTCAAATATTTTTGTTGACAGTTTTTAAAATTATTAATCACAATTATAAAATATTAACTTATTTCTTAAAATTGCATGTACGTAAGTATTTTTTATTCTGCATAATTCGAGTAATTTATTTATTTATTAGCACTTTTTTCTAGACGTCCTAGTAATTATGCCGACAAGAAAATGTTATGTGTCAAATTGTGACCAAAATATAAAAGTTTTCCACATCCAAAATCAATTCGTTTTCATGAGTGGTAGGAAACTACAGGAGATCCTAATTTATTCAATGTCATAAGAGAAGATCGACGATTTCCATTTAAGGAATAAATAAGTTCAAATGTAAGAATAATTTAGAAAGCTTTCTCCTTAATATTTTGAAATAGAAATAAATTTTTATATAAAAATAAAGCGTTACTAAAAAGATATGTTTCTAATTTATTACTACAGTAAGACCTCCCATATCCGGCCTTCCCATATCCGAAACTTCCCATATCCGAACAAAGGATTCGCTAAACAAATACGCAAGCGTACGGTGTTCTCGAGACTGACCTCCGTAAACG
This sequence comes from Amphimallon solstitiale, assembly GCA_963170755.1. NCBI lineage: Eukaryota > Metazoa > Arthropoda > Insecta > Coleoptera > Scarabaeidae > Amphimallon > Amphimallon solstitiale. The sequence goes on from OY720675.1 coordinate 9,204,018, forward strand.
TCAACGTAGCTGTGTCACTTTCTCTGTTTTATTTTAGACGCAAATTGGTTCGTCTCCCTTTTAATAATGTACATGCCATGAGCTAGCGTTTTGTGTTTACTGTGATTGTGATTACTATTGCCTGTTGACGTGTGTGTTTCACATCGTGTGTACTACAGTACAGTACATTATGTCGACAAAAAGAAAGAAAGTTGTGGTTACAATAGAAGAAAAACTAGCACCTATCAGAAGAGTACAGAACGGGGAAATTTTACGGAAAGTTGCGGCGGATTACAATGTAGGAAAATCCACAATTTCTGACTGGATGAAACAGAAAGATAAACTAGAACAAAATTTATCGAAGCACCAACATAAAAAAATGATGAAATCAAGTAAAAATTGCAAACTCAATGAAGCAATGTTCCTCTGGTTCACGCAGCAACGGGAAAAAGGAGCACCTTTATCCGGGCCAATCATTCAAGAGAAGGCAAGAATAATGTTTGAAAAATTAGGCGAAAATATATCAGAATTTACAGCAAGTACAGGTTGGCTTGATAAATGGAAAACTAGATATGGAATTCGCCAGTTAAACATATGCGGTGAAAAATTATCAGCTGATCGAGATGCTGTGGATGTTTTTAAGACTGAATTCCAAGAATTTACAGAAGGATATACAAAGGACCAGGTATACAACGCAGATGAAACCGGACTAAACTTTAAGATGTTACCACAAAAATCTCTGGCATCAAAACAAGAAAAATCTGCTCCGGGCCACAAAATGAATAAAGAGAGGATAACAGTTTTAGCCTGCAGTAATGCTTCTGGTGAGCATCGATTGCCATTGTTATGCATAGGGAAGTCGAAAAATCCTAGGGCACTTAAAAATATTAAGGCACATGTCCTTCCGGTTTCTTACAAAAATCAAAAAAGTGCCTGGATGTCATGTGAGATATTTACAGAATGGTTTCACCATGAATTCGTTCCGAAAGTAGAGCTGTTTTTGAAATCTAAAAACTTGCCAAGAAAAGCAATATTGCTGTTAGATAATGCGCCAACGCATCCTACTACTCTAGCAAATGGTGATATAATTGTGAAGTTTTTACCCCCTAACGTTACTAGCTTGGTGCAACCATTGGACCAAGGTGTGCTGGCATCATTTAAAAGACATTATCGTGGGTTATTTTTACGGTCACTCCTTCATGAACGCAATGAAACAGTAAGTGTTCAACAGGCTGTAAAATCAATTAACATGAAAGATGTTCTATACTGGTCTGCGCAGTCATGGGATACAGTCAAATCTTCAACATTCCAAAAATGTTGGAACAAATTGTACGACGATATTTTTGTCAGCCGTGAAGCAGAATCAGATGAAAACCTGCTTGATCTTCTTACCGAAATACCAGGTTGTGAAGCCATTGACAACAATGATGTCACCGAGTGGGTAAATTCAGATGATTTAGAGCTCGAATATACGGATGACAACATAGTGGATATGGTGATGCAGCCAGAGGACGACGCCGCCAACGAAGAGGACAACACTAGTGACGCAGCAGATGACAAGCGTGTTACAGCCGAAGAGGGATTCAATGCACTAGACGTAAGTATTTCTAGTTGTAAGTCGCGTTTCACGGGGCTAGTACTGTGGGCTGTACCGTACAGTATGTAATTAAATTACATATCTCTGTTTCAGGTTGCGCTTCGTTTTGCTGAAGAATGTGAAGAAGCTTCTCCAGCAGACGTGCTTGTTTTGAAAAGATTGCGAAGCATTGCCGCAAAAAAAAGATGCGAAAAAAAACACCAAACTAAATTGTCGGACTTTTTTGAAAAGAAACAATAAATATTTATTTTTTACCGTTGTTTATAACAAAATTGTTTGTACTGCAATAAAATTGTTTATACTATACAGAATTTTACGATTTTTAATCCTTGTGGGGCATAACGAGGGTCTTTTCTCATATCCGGCATTTCTGTTATCCGGACTGGGCCGAGCCCCCTTTAGTTCGGATATGGGAGGTCTTACTGTAAGTTATTATAGCAATAAATGTAGTATATTTTACTTTAAAGTACATCTACTATTTTACTTCCGAACATTTAAAGTGAAGAATAAAAACTATTAAGGTAAATACAAAATGGAATAGAAATATATAATATTTAAATTTCCCGGTTCATCGGTTTGATCCATTTTAGTACTGCCTGCAGTTGGCAGGCGGCGCTAAACATTGTCTAAACTTTTTACTATTAAGTTATACTATCTTCTAGTATAGTAATCTGTGGTTGGAACATGTCACAAAGCATTATCGAAAAAGATACATATGCATCCTTACAAAGTGACTGTTGTACATCAGTTATATCCAGTTGATTATGAAAGGCGAACTAGATATTGTGAATGGTTTAATGATCGAATGAATAATAATGATCTCCTAGATTTAAAATTTTTTAGTGACGAGGCATGGTTTCAGCTGACAGGATATGTGAATTCACAAAATTATAGAACTTGGGCAGCAGAAAATCCACATCAACTAGTAGAAACAGCAGTACATCCCTTAAAAGTAGGAATATGGGTGGGAATGTCGAGAAGAAGAATTGTTGAACCAATTTTCTTCTACGATACCATCACTGCAGCAAGATATCGAGATATATTAAATGAATTTTTTAATCAATTGCATGACGATGAATTGCAAAATGGCTGGTTTCAACAAGATAATGCACCTGCTCACACAGCTAGAGAGACACACCAGTATTTAAGTGAATTTTATGCTAATAGACTGTGAATTTATGGCCTCCACGTTCTCCCGATCTTACTCTGCTTGATTTTTATTTATTTGGACACTTGAAAAATAGGATATATAGAAATAGACTACAAAACCTACAAGAACTAGAAGCAGCAATTGTACATGAAATAAGCCACATTATGCAATATGATTTACACAATGTTTTTGAAAATTTAAAACGTAGAGTGAATATTTGTTTGCAACAAAATGGTCATCACTTCCAAAATTTATTATAAAAAAGTTAACAAACATTTATGTTTTAACTGTGCTTATTGTGAAAAAGGTTTTAGTGTATTTAAAACATAGAGTGAATATTTTTTTGCAACAAAATGGTCATCACTTCCAAAATTTATTATAAAAAAGTCAACAAACATTTATGTTTTAACTGTGTTTATTGTGAAAAAGGTTCTAGTGTATTAGCTACTCATGTCCAGATACAAAATTGACAATTTTTACATTTTAAATTGTAAATAAAATTTATGCTATTAAAATGACAATAAATACTACAATATATGTACAACTAAAATTTATTTTTATTTTTTCCACAAATTACTTGCGTTTCAATTAAAGTAAATCTTAAAATAATTTTTGTCGAACTATTTTCAATTAGGGATATTTTGTTAAAGTATTACCAATCTGCCATGTGGGTTGCCTATGTGTCATGTTACAACAATTAATGAAGGCACGGTTTACTTTAAAGTAGATAAAATTAAAAAAAAATTACAATTAAAAAACATAGAGATAACTAGCGCTACCAATAATTAGTTGAATGGTCCGCTACAATTTGGAGCGGCTGGTATCGCTCTTCTTAAATAAGGAGCAGAAAAATTGGCGCTACCGATAGCTATACTTAACCTTATAGTTGACTGTTATAGAATGGATATAGAAGCCGAGAACAAATATTCCAGTAAATAAAGAAAATGGAGGAAATTGTATACGACGAAACAGGGAAGGCCTGGGTATATAATTCAACAAGTAATTAGGCAAAACATAGTTACTCTCTACTTTTTAATTATAAATACCAACCAACAATACTTATTAAAGATTCGTTTTAGCAAGATCAAACGGAGGAAGAGAAAAGTGAATTGTGTGCGCCCACTGAGGCAAGTTTCTTGCAATTCTATTCCATTTAAGATGTCCTTCCATGTGTATGTTTTGACTTTCATTTTGATTATAGTTTATTTTGACTATAGTTCTATATATTCGGGCATCATGTACTTTCCCAGGCATACCTATGTATATATCAGTAAATTTCAAATTCTGGACACAAACACCTTGCAGAACTACAGAATAAAATTGCTTTCTGTTATAGAAGTCAAAGGCATTAATATTTGGTGCTTTTATAGGTATGTGACATCCATCTACACAACCTATAACACCAGGAAAATTTGTCTTTTCTCTAATGACTGCAGCAACATTGTCGTATTCATTTTCTAAAAGCCATTTAATATATTTGTTTCGTAATTTACTAATTGCATTACAAGTTTGCATAAATATTAAGTGTGCTGTACATTTACTAATACCAAAAAGTTCACTTGTTGTTCGAAATGTGACACAACAATTGGCTAGTAACCAAGTAGTAACATGAACCTTTTTGTTTAAGGGTATTACCATAGATAAAATATTTATACTCTTATATAGATGGTTAACTTCACTAATAACACGAGACTTGAAATAGTAATTGTTTTTGTCGCCAGCAGCGTTATGTGCACGAGCGGCAATTTTGAAATATGTACCTGTGAATGTACCTTTAATTTTTGAGTTTTAAAATTGATAAAACAAAGGAGTTACCGCAGGTTAATAATACTAATATATTTTTTACTAATAAATTTATTTTGCATTTTAAAGTACATTTATTACCTAACTATAATTAATAATAGAATATATGCGTATGATTGCTGACATATTAGTAGGGGAGACTGGGGTTGGATGTTACAGTTTTTGATTATGAATTTTTTATTTTATTTTAGTAATTGTTTTAAAAATTTGAAATATATCATAAGAAAGTAATAACCTTTATTTATGTAATAGGCCTTACAGTTTAACAAAAACTAAACTATTTTTTTAGAAAATATATAATAATTAAAAAAAGTCAAAACGTAACAACTTTCCCCAAGGTGGGGTTGATTGATACATGCTTGGGGCAATTTGTTACATGTCATCATCTGAATCGCAGTGCTGACAAATAAAGTAAGTTTCACCTGGAGTACATAGTTCATGTGCCCATTTTTCACATTTATGGCATTTGATCCATCCTTCGCCTGGTTTTGAGTTTAAATAAAGTTCTCCACATATCACACACTCTTCATTTTCATCTTCGGAACTATCTGCTACAGATTTCTTACCTTTTTTCTTATTACCCACAATGTTTTTCTTTAAATTTTTTTTAACTTTATCAGCTTTTTTATTTGTTTTTCTTTTTTTCTTTTCCTCTTCTTCCAATTCTTTTTTATTTGGTGTATCAGTCCATACAGCGGCTTTTCTGCGTTTTCTTGTATTCGTATTTTTCCTCATGCCTGCTTTTGGAAAAGGACGAATACATTCTGGAGTTATATGTTGGTGATCTTGGTTTGAGGTAGAAGCTACAGCTGGATTATAATAACAGCTTGACACAGGTTGAGTTTCATTGACACTGACGTTTTCAACAAGTTTATTGTTATTTACTAACCTCGGAGGAGTTACATTAGAATGAGGGTTTTGATCGTGAGTGTTACTCACTTCTTCAACTTCTGCATCGTGACTTATATTATCTTCATGTTCGTGTTCATTGGTGCCTTCTAATGGACGGTCTGTCACAGACGAGCTCAAAAATTCGTCATCATTAAAAATGTTTCTATTTGTGGGCCAAATACCAGTGACACGGAAACCAGATTGAATGTTCACTGGTGTTGCAGCTAGTGGTAAAGCATCGCGTACAATAGAAGGAATATCGTAAATAGTTAACGTTTTCCCTGGGTTATTTCTGATCCATGAGTCACAGAAAGAATTAATATATTTTTTAAGTGGACCATAAACCGATCTATCCAATGGTTGGAGTTTATGCGTAGTATGTGGCGGGAAGGATAAAACAATTATACCTTTTTCTCTACAAAAATCGATGCCTTTTACAGATAAGTGTGAGTCATGGTTGTCTAGAAGTAAAAGGACAGGTCGCTCCTTGCTACAACGACTGTGTTTAGCAAAGTGTTCTAAAAAAATGTAAAAGTCCTCTTGATTCATCCAACCAGATTTGTTAGCTGAGCCTATGCAACCAGGTGGACCGTTTGCAACAAAGTACTTTTTATAATTTTTTCGGGGAAAAACAAAAAACGGTGGAATATAACTTCCATTTGCATTAACTGCTACTGCTAATGTCACCAAAGTTCCTCGCTCAGCGGATACTACAGATCCAATTTGTTTCATTCCTTTACGTGCAATGATTCTGTCAGGTTTTTGCACCGTAGTGACGCCTGTCTCGTCTATATTATATATATCTTGGCACTCAAATTTGTATTTATCCAAAACTTCTTCTAATAAATCAAAAAATTTTTTGACATTTGCTTTATTGAAACTGGTTGCCCGAGCTAGACTTGTAGCTTCGGGTTTTCTTATAGATAAAGTAGGATGTCGACGAAGAAATCCCCATAACCAATCATAGGTAGCCATTTGAAACTGATGCCAACTATTATGTACAGTAATATTGTTTTTTACTGCATACTGGTATGCTAATTTGCGAGTCTCTTTAGGAGTAAGACCATGATACATCTTAGCACTTTGGTCGAGATAGGTAACTAATTCTTCTTCAAACGTGTCATTGAACAGTTGCCGATTACGCCGATATCCAACCTTAGGTATAGGATCTGTTTCACCTATGGTTATTGAAAAAACAAAAATATAAATATCTGACTAATTCGTAAAGAGCGGTTATACCTTTATTTTTTAACTTCATACAAAATCTTTGTAAAGTCATGAAATTTATGTCAAAATCAGCTGCTACTTTTCTCAAACCTCTGCCCTTCTCTACTTCTCGAGCCGCTCTTATAAAAATGTCTTGTGGGACATTTCCCCTATCAGTCTTCTTTTTATAAACCCGCATGTTTGGTCTGCAAATGAACAAAAAACCAATTACGACTTTCAGAACAATTGCTCTAGCCCTTGGGGGTTAGTTGTTACACTGTCACAACCTGCCCCAGTTTAGATGTAACAACCAACCCATTTCGAAGTTTTTCAATGACTTTGTTAAATACAGCTAAACAATTTATTCCAGCGAAATGGAATATAGTACATATCAAAAAGAACAAATATCAAGGTAGCGATTACAGCAGTTAGAACTTTCACAGACATTTGGAGATTTTAATAAAAAGAAATTTTTACCTTACGCACAGAATTACGTTGAACCATCAAAAACACGTTTTCCACCATATTACTTTTTCGTTTGTAGCGCCATCTCTACAAAATTGTATGAAGTTAGTAGTCGACTAAAAGAACTACTACACTGTGTTTGAGACTCGGATACATAATTGTAAAAAAAAATATTCAGACTGTAACAACCAACCCCTGTAACATCTAACCCCAGTCTCCCCTATACAAGAGACAAATATCAAAGTTTTTAAGTAAAATAAAACCTACACTTTTTTTATTTAATGTTTTAATACCTGATAAATGTAATGTAGGAACAGCATCTGCCTTCAAATTTGATCGGTTATGATATGATGTAAATTTCATTTGTGGAGAAAAATGATAGTCACACACCCGATAATTTCTTCGCTTTTCAATTTTAATGTACTCTCGTCCCACGGCTATCTTCCACTATTCAAAAAGCTAAGAAAAAGAATATAGTTAGTACATATTTTATCGAATATGGTCGAAATTTCATTGCATGATCATTTTTTATGTATTGAAAAGCTAAAAAGATAATTTAGTAGAAAATCAAAATAATATGCTTACCTCGGGTTTCCTAGGAAATATATGCACAATTGCATTTTCCTGGTAACTTTTACACCCAGTTATAATGCACTTGACCATTTTTCAAAATTATAAACAGTTCAAATAACCTAAGATATTTCAAAAACAAAACTAACTTTAAAAGCGAATATAAATGATTATGTATAATACAATGGAGAAACACGTAACTAGTAATAAGAAAGGAAATTAATATAATACCGAATCACAAATAATTACAAACTGAAAATATTGACATAAACCTCGAACCAACTGTAAACACACTCGAAAGCAAATAAAACGCGTATATCCAGCAGGGATACCAGCATAACTGGCTTTAGAAACTGTAAAATATTAAAATTCCTAGATAAAAATACTAAAGTGCTACAAACCTGCCGCAGGCGACAAAAACTTTTATTAATGGTTTGTAACCGAGCTAAGTTTCTATTAGTAAATAGGAAGTTTACAGGGCATGGGTATTACCATATATTCCTCTCGAGTTATAACTGTAGAAATTTCTTTGATTAACAACTGTAATAAAAAAAATTATTCATGCTAAAGGTATTTGTTAACTAACCTGCATACAATGTCGAGACATTCTAAAATGTTTTCTAAATGTTTCGTTGGAATAATTGGACACTATTTCCTCAAAATAATTACCAACATAGACATCAACATCATTTGTTTCTTTTCTGCAATTTTTGAAAGTATATGCTTGAACGACATTTCCAACGCTAGTTAGCGAATTAGCAACTGACATAATTCCAATATCTGTTAAATTATTGCTCAGCATTTCTTCTACTAACAGAGATTTTATTATTTTCTTTTTTTGATTAGTTTTATCAGTAGTGTAAGACTACCGGTTCTGGACCCGCCTCCGGAGGCGGAGGTCAAAGGTTAAAGGTCAAGGGGTCAAATGTCAAAGGTCAAAGGTCAAAGGTCAAGGGTCAAAGGTCAAGGGTCAAGGGTCAAAGGTCAAGGGTCAAAGGTCAAGGGTCAAAGGTCGCCGGAGGCGGGGGTCAAAGGTCAGGGGTCGCCGGAGGCAGGGGTCAAAGGTCGTCGGAGGCGGGGGTCAAAGGTCGTCGGAGGCGGGGGTCAAAGGTCGCCGGAGGCGGGGGTCAAAGGTCGCCGGAGGCGGAGGTGGCGCCCTCTGACGGCCACTAGCCAAACTAAAAATGGCAGATTTCTTGAGTACCAACCCAACTAATGTGGTGCCCTCTAACGGCCACTAGCCAAACTAAAAATGTCAGATTTCTTGATTACCAACCCAACTAATATGGCGCCCTCTGACGGCCACTAGCCAAACTAAAAATTGTATCTCTCATCATTACCAACCCAACTAAAGTGGTGCCCTCTAATGGTCACTAACCAAACTAAAAATGGCGCCCTCTGACGGTCACTAACCAAACTAAAAAATTGCATCTCTCATCATTACCAACCCAACTAAAATGGCGCCCTCTGACGATCATTTGCCAAACTAAAAAATTGCATCTCTCATCATTACCAACACAACTAAAATGGCGCCCTCTGACGATCATTTGCCAAACTAAAAAATTGCATCTCTCATCATTACCAACCCAACTAAAATAGCGCTCTCTGACATTCACTAACCCAACTAATGTGACATCAGGCAAAATGGCCGACCATCAAGATGGTCAATAAAAATATAAACTTTGCTTCTAGAGAATTCCTGAATAAATTACACAACTTGCTATCGCGCTTCTCAATGTATTTCTAGCAGGTCTAAACATGTTTTCCAGCGGAAACCGCAACGTCTGCATGCTTCTGTGATAGCTGCAGGCTTGAAATGTATTTCTATATCTTATAAAATGAAAAAAGAAACAATGTATTTTTTAAGAAAAAACAATTTATTATTATAAATTAACAATATGACCAAGTTTCATAACTTCAAAGTCATAGTGAAGTGAATTATAACAAATATGTAGCACTTCCATCATAAGGAAAGCGTTAAACGAATTACAATGATCAACAAGCAATTCTGATACATTTGTATATAAATCTCCAGTTAATGTTATACAAGCGGTTAAGATCATCTTATAAAATGCTATAAAATCGCTGTTTACTAAAAATTCTAATTTACTCTTAATGAGCGGTTGTAAATTAAACAAATTGCTATAGGTATCCGAAGACAATACCAGCTGTTGATTACGACTACTTAATACAATGACAGTAGTATTCCTAAATGTTGACGTTCGAATTTGATGATTCGGACTGCAACCATCTGTCTTACAAAATTCCTCCCAGTCGTCCAATGTGAAGAATACACAGCTTGCAGGCGATCGAATCTGGATGATGGGCACGAATCCAGCCGCTGGACTAAGACCGATATTCACCCATTTCGAACCGCATTTGTTGAGGAAGTATGATGACTGCCCAATTAACTGTTTTTCCTTAACGATATTCTCATCTATCATTTTAAGCGAATCACCAATAAATTCATTATAAGTTTCTGAAAAAGAATTAAAAAAATATAGATATAAGTTTATGTATATAATAATTTTGTGTTCTTACTAGCTTCCATTTTAATCTTAGTGTGTTAAAATATGTGCGAACTCGAATGCAAACAAACTAATACTGATTTAGTGAGAGAAAATTACAGTGAGAACCAATGACGCCCTCTGACGGTTACCAAGCAAAGTAAATATTAAATATATAAGAGAAGAATTTCGAATATAATATCAGCAGTATCAATTGTAAAGCGGTGTAACACATTTTATATAGATAGTGATAATCAAGTACCTATAATGACAGTGAAACCATACAACGTGGAGAAGTATGAAAACTTTTTAGCAGTTAATGACATCGAAATACCTATTGGAGTTGGGAATTGGCTATTATCCTCGGAATTGAATCAAAGTGATTGTTTATTCATAGCAGCATTTGCATATCAGAACGATCAATATTTCGATATTGATCAATTAATCCACGTGTTAGAATATTGTAACCCCAATATAACCCAACTAAAAAAGTGTTGTATTTATTGTGAATATGAATATCTACGTGAACCTGATTTTGAACTTCGTGATGAAATTTGTGTGTTTGATATAGAAACGTCGAATGTGATGACTTTAAATAAGAATATACCGGAGATGTTAATGACTTGGTATCCTTAATATGATCATCCAGAATTGGATTATAATGAAGAACTCGTCGTGAATGGTGGTGGATATGTTATATACGCTCATCAGAAGTGTTTCGCAAGTAGCTAACATGTACAGATCTGTATAATCTTGTCTGTACTTGTTTGGAAATACATCAGTCGACAATGTATGTTGAACGCAGGCATAGTGCACTAAGATTGAAGAAAGTAGTATTAAACAATAGAATTAAGAGGTTTATATCCGAATTAGAAAAAATTAAAACTGATATCGAAATATATAAATTAGTTGTAAATATCAGCAACATAAATATATAAAAAATGGATAATATTGAAAATAGAGTTGATCGGGCAATCAGACAAATCGATAAACATTTTTTGGATTATTGGATGGGATGGATAAGACGATGATTCAACATATTCCACTGTTTATTCTCCAAAATAAGGTGAAAAGCTGAATCTGTAAAGCAACACTAGCATTACATTCCTCAGGAGAAGCGATCAAGCCTAAGAGAGTATTTACCCTATGGCTCTCATTATAATCAACCTTGGCAAGACAATCATCTGGATGGTTGGACCCCAGCTCGAAGAAATTGTTATTTATGTAACTTTATAGAATAAATATACATATATGTAATGTACAATATAGTATACAATATTTTAAATAAAAGAACAAACAAAATTATTGTTTTTTATTTATAGATAGTCATATAAATATATATACATATTTTAGAGGTTGAATGAATATACGATTCTACATATGTTCTATACATATTTATTAGGTATATTATATACATTTCCAAATCAAAATTTATGGCTGACCGAGAAAATAAATTACATATACACTCAAACACTCAGTAATGTAGTAATCATTTTTGAGTATACAGGTTGTTTCAAAGGTAAGATGGCGGATACAATATGGTCACAACCAGATTATGTAACAATTAATATTTGTTTTATACATATTTATTAATCAAATATCTTATACACCATTACATTTCAAAATTTATGGCATTATAATGTAAGTATAATACTTCAAGCCTATATAAGACATTTAAGAATTTATCATGACAAGAGATTTAATATTTTAATGTAAAGCACCTTACAATGAAAGCAGACTTGTAGCATACTTTTATGAAATCGAATAAAATCAGTACTCTTGAGCACACTTAACTTTTTCATTAGCTAAGACTGGAGATCTCTATTTGACATAAATTTTAAAATACATGTTCACGTATCATGGATTTTTTTTAAATAGTCATATAAATATATATACATATTTTAGAGGTTGAATGAATATACGATTCTACATATGTTTTATACATATTTATTAAGCATATATTATTATATTACATCTCCAAATCAAAATTTATGAGTGATACATAAAACGAAAATAAATACATATAAACTCAAGTACTGAGTGACGTAGTAACAAAATTTTAATATACAGGATGTTTCAAAAGTAAGAGGCGGATACATACAGAATGTTTCAAAGGTAAGGGGTGGGTGGATACATACAAGGTTTTCAAGTACACCGAGTTTTTATTACCAGTTTTAAAATTCACAGGGTTTTTATCATCGGTTTTAAAATACCAGGGTTCTCAGAAATTAATTGTTCATATCTTTGTAGATGTTAAATTCATCGCTATATTAGTAGTATTATACTTGTATGTATGATTATAACATTATTCATTATATATATATAAATATATATTTGTGACGAATAGAAAGAGTTAAATAGATAATGCGAGCTATTTCTTCAATTATTTTGTTAGAAAGCGCATTTTTTTATATTGTCGTCAGAAATATCTTTGAAAGCATTACCTCGATATAATTTAAAAAATTCCACAGCACTAATTAGACGACTTGAGATAATTGTATAGTTAGAAAGCGCATTTTTAAAGTTGACGTCATACTGATGTCATGTAGTTTGACCAGGAATTTAATATCCTTTAAGTTATATATTATATAATCTATAATATTTTTACTTAATATTGTAAGAACATTAAATAAAAAAATTGAGGTTGCAGTTGGATTAGTAAACAATGGGCGTGGTCAAGATCTCTTTATTGCATGTAAATATCAATAAAGTAAATTTATAGTTGACGTCAGAGCTAGTATAATTTTTATATATGTATATAATACCTTGATATAATTAAAAAAATCCGCTCATACATAAATTCCTTATTGATCAATACATTTTAACGAACATAAAATTACATTGAAGTTCAGAAGTATTTCCATATGATAATATTAATGCAGACTTCAATAAGAAACAATGAACGATTCTGTTTTAAATGTATACACAATTTCAACGTTCATATTACTATAAAAATGATGTGGAACCGTGTCTTTCACCTATAAATTATGAACATTTAGCACCGATTGTTATTATAGACTCCAGTCATCAAAGTGAGTTGGTGAAGAACGAAGCAGTTGATATTCGATTAGACTTCAGTAAACGTGACAGAAAAAACTACAACATTTTGTCTGATTTTACACGATCGGATTGTTAAATATAACCCATTAACAAGTGTTGTAAAATTATTCTAAAGAGAGAAAATGTTTATAATAGATATTCAGGGATATCAGTATGAAGATAGCGAATATTTCATTAAAGAAATCGCAATCTACGATTTAACTACGCATCACGTTAATCATACTTTCGTTCAAATGCCTAACAAGTTGTCATGGTTTTGTCCAACAATTAAAAAACATATGGAATGGTTATATAATAATATACATGGATTACATTGGGATAACATGGACAAACAACAATCAATATCGATGAATCATATAGAAAACTACATTCAGAGTATCGTTGGTGATGCTATCATAATGGTAAAAGGATTGAATAAGAAGAACATTTTGGAAAATTTTCTGTCCAATACAATTATCGATATGGAGAGATTCACTTGTCCAAATCTAAGTACTTTAAGACAAAATGAATGGAGTCGACATTGTAATTTCCATAAGAACAATAATTTAAAATGTGCAAAAGAAAATGTATATTTGTTATATCACTGGTTTATAAAATAATAAAACACAATATTTATTTAAAACCTTTAACCTATTTACATTATATTCTATAACTGTGTAAAACTATATTTCTGTGCAATGTCTTGGCTAACATTAATAATAATCTTCTTGTAATCATTACAAAAGCCGAACTTATACATTATTAAGCGCGAAAACCTACCTTTTCCTGTTACCTATAAATGTATAAAGTTTACATTACTAATTACTTAATATTGTGACGAATAGAAAGAGTTAATTAGATATGTGAACTATTTCAATTATCTTGTTAGAAAGTATATTAACAAGCTGACGTCAAGTATTTGTAGGCGTTAATGATTGTACAACAGTGTTATTTATTACATGTCTTACAATATTAATTGTTTTATGAAACAGTTGATTCAATTTTATATCTATCAACGTCACAACCGCATATTTTTATTTAAAGACTTGTCTATACAAGTAAAATTGTTAAATACCATGTATTAAGTCTCCTAATAGATTATTTCGAGAAAACATACATTAACAAGCTTTTAGAAAAACTCTCTAATTATGTAGCCAAAAATATTTTACCTCAATCCATAAAATATGACATTTTTGTTTCAGTTTATATGATCAGTAACACGATGGTTGGTATATCTTCTTATAATGTAAATGTTTCTTTATGCAATTAGGGATTTACTTTTTTTCATTGTACCATATTTCAAGTTAATATCTATTATATTTTCTGTATTATTACATAATACGGAATTTGAAATTAGACAGCGAACAGCATTAACAAATAATGAAAAGCGAACATTTTGATTAATACGCAAAAGAGATTTAATAATTTATTGCCATATACTACGAAAATAATATTTTTTACTTAATATTGTAAAAATATTAAATAAACAAAAAAATTGAGTTGAAGTTCGATTAGTAAACAATGGGTGTAACCAAGATATCTTTATTACATGCAAATATCAATAAAGCTAATGATATAAATCTAGAATAGATGATGTAGGATATTTTCACATACATAGTTAACAATATGTAAAGTATATATTATCAAATGTTGACATCAGAACTCTAGAGTATAATTGATATATTAGTCAGATAAATTGTGAAAGTATATAGAAAGAATGATAATCATTCTTCATAATACCTCAACTAAATTTTAAAATGTATCTGATCCTCATCCCAGCAAGTCGAACATAATTTAGCATTTTCTCGATGTATTATCATCTAAAATTACAAAAACATTCAAATATAACAACATGAACCGTTATACATATGTAGAAAGAAACCAACCTTGTCATAGTTATACCAACAGTATTATTTATTCCTAGTCTTACTGTGCTAATTATTCTGAATTCAATCAATCGGAATGTTGTTTTCTGAAACAGTCCAATAAAAAACTAAAAAAATCACTAATTTCTTTAAATAATAAAACTGAATCATGGAGATATATTTAAACCATAAGCAGAATTAATCATTCATATCTTTGTAAATATTAAAATCAGAATTATTATACACTAGTTGACAAAAATTTCCATTCATTAATATATAAATGAAAGCGTATATCAAGAAATTCCAAAAATTTTAATGATCGAGTTAATAGGTATCGTCTAATAATTTCTCTCAATGTATACCAGTATAACGCTTGTTCTGTATATGCTTCTTCTTTACATATATAATATATGTATATATTTGTTTTAATTTTTATACAATATTCTTACAATATTAAATAAAATATAATATTTATACAATCCTGAGATATATAAAATATATATAATTAGTTATAATTGTATAAAAGAACAACAATAATAACAACTTTTTCCTAATGCTTTGCAGAACGGAACTATTTATTCGAGTAATTTGATTAAATTTCTTTATAATATTTATCTATATACTATTGCGGCGGTGCTTGATACATTATTTTTTCGGCAAGGCTCTAAAAAGAAATCCCACGGTGTGAGATCACAATATTATGTTTATTATTCAAACTAATTAAAAGATTTTTAAATACTTCTCGTAATATATTCATTTCTCACCCATTCTAGCAGAGGTTTATAACTCAAGTAACTCAAAGCTGATAAAGAAGGGCAGGATTATTTTGAATTGGATCAATAATTCTTCATCTACTTATGGTGGACCAAAACACCAACTTTTGTGCATATAGAGGAACTTCTACACAAAAATCAGCGAGTGTATAAATAAGAAATCAAATGTTTTTGATTTTTATATACAGGGTGAGTCATTAGTAGCCGCTCTTTTGTGTTTTAAATAAAAGAAAAAACAATTAGTGGAAGATTCATGATTGTTTGGGGAGTATGTTATCAAAAGACTTTAGCCCTAACACACTTCCGGTTTCACCGGAAATACACTCAACACAAGAACAACAATGTTTATTCTTAGACATATATCTTCAACTATACACTTCCTACCACTTAATGTAAAAACGTATCAAATAATTTCTAAAATTTTAACGATCATTGTTTTTCAACTACATATTTTTCCGCACTTAGAGAGCACAATCAATGGATTTATAAAATCTTAATAACCAAGCTAATAGACATCACCTAAAAATTTCTATTCATTAATATATATAATATATTATATAATAGAAAATTTTTTTAGTCGATGTCTATAAACTCGGTCATTAAGATTTTATAAATCCATTGATTGTGCTCTCTAAGTGCGGAAAAATATGTAGTTGAAAAACAATGATCGTTAAAATTTTAGAAATTACTTGATACGTTTTTACATTAAGTGTTAGGAAGTGTATAGTTGAAGATATATGTCTAAGAATAAACATTGTTGTTCTTGTGTTGAGTGTATTTCCGGTGAAACCGGAAGTGTGTTAGGGCTAAAGTCTTTTGATAACATACTCCCCAAACAATCATGAATCTTCCACTAATTGTTTTTTCTTTTATTTAAAACACAAAAGAGCGGCTACTAATGACTCACCCTGTATATAAAAATCAAAAACATTTGATTTCTTATTTATACACTCGCTGATTTTTGTGTAGAAGTTCCTCTATATGCACAAAAGTTGGTGTTTTGGTCCACCATAAGTAGATGAAGAATTATTGATCCAATTCAAAATAATCCTGCCCTTCTTTATCAGCTTTGAGTTACTTGAGTTATAAACCTCTGCTAGAATGGGTGAGAAATGAATATATTACGAGAAGTATTTAAAAATCTTTTAATTAGTTTGAATAATAAACATAATATTGTGATCTCACACCGTGGGATTTCTTTTTAGAGCCTTGCCGAAAAAATAATGTATCAAGCACCGCCGCAATAGTATATAGATAAATATTATAAAGAAATTTAATCAAATTACTCGAATAAATAGTTCCGTTCTGCAAAGCATTAGGAAAAAGTTGTTATTATTGTTGTTCTTTTATACAATTATAACTAATTATATATATTTTATATATCTCAGGATTGTATAAATATTATATTTTATTTAATATTGTAAGAATATTGTATAAAAATTAAAACAAATATATACATATATTATATATGTAAAGAAGAAGCATATACAGAACAAGCGTTATACTGGTATACATTGAGAGAAATTATTAGACGATACCTATTAACTCGATCATTAAAATTTTTGGAATTTCTTGATATACGCTTTCATTTATATATTAATGAATGGAAATTTTTGTCAACTAGTGTATAATAATTCTGATTTTAATATTTACAAAGATATGAATGATTAATTCTGCTTATGGTTTAAATATATCTCCATGATTCAGTTTTATTATTTAAAGAAATTAGTGATTTTTTTAGTTTTTTATTGGACTGTTTCAGAAAACAACATTCCGATTGATTGAATTCAGAATAATTAGCACAGTAAGACTAGGAATAAATAATACTGTTGGTATAACTATGACAAGGTTGGTTTCTTTCTACATATGTATAACGGTTCATGTTGTTATATTTGAATGTTTTTGTAATTTTAGATGATAATACATCGAGAAAATGCTAAATTATGTTCGACTTGCTGGGATGAGGATCAGATACATTTTAAAATTTAGTTGAGGTATTATGAAGAATGATTATCATTCTTTCTATATACTTTCACAATTTATCTGACTAATATATCAATTATACTCTAGAGTTCTGATGTCAACATTTGATAATATATACTTTACATATTGTTAACTATGTATGTGAAAATATCCTACATCATCTATTCTAGATTTATATCATTAGCTTTATTGATATTTGCATGTAATAAAGATATCTTGGTTACACCCATTGTTTACTAATCGAACTTCAACTCAATTTTTTTGTTTATTTAATATTTTTACAATATTAAGTAAAAAATATTATTTTCGTAGTATATGGCAATAAATTATTAAATCTCTTTTGCGTATTAATCAAAATGTTCGCTTTTCATTATTTGTTAATGCTGTTCGCTGTCTAATTTCAAATTCCGTATTATGTAATAATACAGAAAATATAATAGATATTAACTTGAAATATGGTACAATGAAAAAAAGTAAATCCCTAATTGCATAAAGAAACATTTACATTATAAGAAGATATACCAACCATCGTGTTACTGATCATATAAACTGAAACAAAAATGTCATATTTTATGGATTGAGGTAAAATATTTTTGGCTACATAATTAGAGAGTTTTTCTAAAAGCTTGTTAATGTATGTTTTCTCGAAATAATCTATTAGGAGACTTAATACATGGTATTTAACAATTTTACTTGTATAGACAAGTCTTTAAATAAAAATATGCGGTTGTGACGTTGATAGATATAAAATTGAATCAACTGTTTCATAAAACAATTAATATTGTAAGACATGTAATAAATAACACTGTTGTACAATCATTAACGCCTACAAATACTTGACGTCAGCTTGTTAATATACTTTCTAACAAGATAATTGAAATAGTTCACATATCTAATTAACTCTTTCTATTCGTCACAATATTAAGTAATTAGTAATGTAAACTTTATACATTTATAGGTAACAGGAAAAGGTAGGTTTTCGCGCTTAATAATGTATAAGTTCGGCTTTTGTAATGATTACAAGAAGATTATTATTAATGTTAGCCAAGACATTGCACAGAAATATAGTTTTACACAGTTATAGAATATAATGTAAATAGGTTAAAGGTTTTAAATAAATATTGTGTTTTATTATTTTATAAACCAGTGATATAACAAATATACATTTTCTTTTGCACATTTTAAATTATTGTTCTTATGGAAATTACAATGTCGACTCCATTCATTTTGTCTTAAAGTACTTAGATTTGGACAAGTGAATCTCTCCATATCGATAATTGTATTGGACAGAAAATTTTCCAAAATGTTCTTCTTATTCAATCCTTTTACCATTATGATAGCATCACCAACGATACTCTGAATGTAGTTTTCTATATGATTCATCGATATTGATTGTTGTTTGTCCATGTTATCCCAATGTAATCCATGTATATTATTATATAACCATTCCATATGTTTTTTAATTGTTGGACAAAACCATGACAACTTGTTAGGCATTTGAACGAAAGTATGATTAACGTGATGCGTAGTTAAATCGTAGATTGCGATTTCTTTAATGAAATATTCGCTATCTTCATACTGATATCCCTGAATATCTATTATAAACATTTTCTCTCTTTAGAATAATTTTACAACACTTGTTAATGGGTTATATTTAACAATCCGATCGTGTAAAATCAGACAAAATGTTGTAGTTTTTTCTGTCACGTTTACTGAAGTCTAATCGAATATCAACTGCTTCGTTCTTCACCAACTCACTTTGATGACTGGAGTCTATAATAACAATCGGTGCTAAATGTTCATAATTTATAGGTGAAAGACACGGTTCCACATCATTTTTATAGTAATATGAACGTTGAAATTGTGTATACATTTAAAACAGAATCGTTCATTGTTTCTTATTGAAGTCTGCATTAATATTATCATATGGAAATACTTCTGAACTTCAATGTAATTTTATGTTCGTTAAAATGTATTGATCAATAAGGAATTTATGTATGAGCGGATTTTTTTAATTATATCAAGGTATTATATACATATATAAAAATTATACTAGCTCTGACGTCAACTATAAATTTACTTTATTGATATTTACATGCAATAAAGAGATCTTGACCACGCCCATTGTTTACTAATCCAACTGCAACCTCAATTTTTTTATTTAATGTTCTTACAATATTAAGTAAAAATATTATAGATTATATAATATATAACTTAAAGGATATTAAATTCCTGGTCAAACTACATGACATCAGTATGACGTCAACTTTAAAAATGCGCTTTCTAACTATACAATTATCTCAAGTCGTCTAATTAGTGCTGTGGAATTTTTTAAATTATATCGAGGTAATGCTTTCAAAGATATTTCTGACGACAATATAAAAAAATGCGCTTTCTAACAAAATAATTGAAGAAATAGCTCGCATTATCTATTTAACTCTTTCTATTCGTCACAAATATATATTTATATATATATAATGAATAATGTTATAATCATACATACAAGTATAATACTACTAATATAGCGATGAATTTAACATCTACAAAGATATGAACAATTAATTTCTGAGAACCCTGGTATTTTAAAACCGATGATAAAAACCCTGTGAATTTTAAAACTGGTAATAAAAACTCGGTGTACTTGAAAACCTTGTATGTATCCACCCACCCCTTACCTTTGAAACATTCTGTATGTATCCGCCTCTTACTTTTGAAACATCCTGTATATTAAAATTTTGTTACTACGTCACTCAGTACTTGAGTTTATATGTATTTATTTTCGTTTTATGTATCACTCATAAATTTTGATTTGGAGATGTAATATAATAATATATGCTTAATAAATATGTATAAAACATATGTAGAATCGTATATTCATTCAACCTCTAAAATATGTATATATATTTATATGACTATTTAAAAAAAATCCATGATACGTGAACATGTATTTTAAAATTTATGTCAAATAGAGATCTCCAGTCTTAGCTAATGAAAAAGTTAAGTGTGCTCAAGAGTACTGATTTTATTCGATTTCATAAAAGTATGCTACAAGTCTGCTTTCATTGTAAGGTGCTTTACATTAAAATATTAAATCTCTTGTCATGATAAATTCTTAAATGTCTTATATAGGCTTGAAGTATTATACTTACATTATAATGCCATAAATTTTGAAATGTAATGGTGTATAAGATATTTGATTAATAAATATGTATAAAACAAATATTAATTGTTACATAATCTGGTTGTGACCATATTGTATCCGCCATCTTACCTTTGAAACAACCTGTATACTCAAAAATGATTACTACATTACTGAGTGTTTGAGTGTATATGTAATTTATTTTCTCGGTCAGCCATAAATTTTGATTTGGAAATGTATATAATATACCTAATAAATATGTATAGAACATATGTAGAATCGTATATTCATTCAACCTCTAAAATATGTATATATATTTATATGACTATCTATAAATAAAAAACAATAATTTTGTTTGTTCTTTTATTTAAAATATTGTATACTATATTGTACATTACATATATGTATATTTATTCTATAAAGTTACATAAATAACAATTTCTTCGAGCTGGGGTCCAACCATCCAGATGATTGTCTTGCCAAGGTTGATTATAATGAGAGCCATAGGGTAAATACTCTCTTAGGCTTGATCGCTTCTCCTGAGGAATGTAATGCTAGTGTTGCTTTACAGATTCAGCTTTTCACCTTATTTTGGAGAATAAACAGTGGAATATGTTGAATCATCGTCTTATCCATCCCATCCAATAATCCAAAAAATGTTTATCGATTTGTCTGATTGCCCGATCAACTCTATTTTCAATATTATCCATTTTTTATATATTTATGTTGCTGATATTTACAACTAATTTATATATTTCGATATCAGTTTTAATTTTTTCTAATTCGGATATAAACCTCTTAATTCTATTGTTTAATACTACTTTCTTCAATCGTAGTGCACTATGCCTGCGTTCAACATACATTGTCGACTGATGTATTTCCAAACAAGTACAGACAAGATTATACAGATCTGTACATGTTAGCTACTTGCGAAACACTTCTGATGAGCGTATATAACATATCCACCACCATTCACGACGAGTTCTTCATTATAATCCAATTCTGGATGATCATATTAAGGATACCAAGTCATTAACATCTCCGGTATATTCTTATTTAAAGTCATCACATTCGACGTTTCTATATCAAACACACAAATTTCATCACGAAGTTCAAAATCAGGTTCACGTAGATATTCATATTCACAATAAATACAACACTTTTTTAGTTGGGTTATATTGGGGTTACAATATTCTAACACGTGGATTAATTGATCAATATCGAAATATTGATCGTTCTGATATGCAAATGCTGCTATGAATAAACAATCACTTTGATTCAATTCCGAGGATAATAGCCAATTCCCAACTCCAATAGGTATTTCGATGTCATTAACTGCTAAAAAGTTTTCATACTTCTCCACGTTGTATGGTTTCACTGTCATTATAGGTACTTGATTATCACTATCTATATAAAATGTGTTACACCGCTTTACAATTGATACTGCTGATATTATATTCGAAATTCTTCTCTTATATATTTAATATTTACTTTGCTTGGTAACCGTCAGAGGGCGTCATTGGTTCTCACTGTAATTTTCTCTCACTAAATCAGTATTAGTTTGTTTGCATTCGAGTTCGCACATATTTTAACACACTAAGATTAAAATGGAAGCTAGTAAGAACACAAAATTATTATATACATAAACTTATATCTATATTTTTTTAATTCTTTTTCAGAAACTTATAATGAATTTATTGGTGATTCGCTTAAAATGATAGATGAGAATATCGTTAAGGAAAAACAGTTAATTGGGCAGTCATCATACTTCCTCAACAAATGCGGTTCGAAATGGGTGAATATCGGTCTTAGTCCAGCGGCTGGATTCGTGCCCATCATCCAGATTCGATCGCCTGCAAGCTGTGTATTCTTCACATTGGACGACTGGGAGGAATTTTGTAAGACAGATGGTTGCAGTCCGAATCATCAAATTCGAACGTCAACATTTAGGAATACTACTGTCATTGTATTAAGTAGTCGTAATCAACAGCTGGTATTGTCTTCGGATACCTATAGCAATTTGTTTAATTTACAACCGCTCATTAAGAGTAAATTAGAATTTTTAGTAAACAGCGATTTTATAGCATTTTATAAGATGATCTTAACCGCTTGTATAACATTAACTGGAGATTTATATACAAATGTATCAGAATTGCTTGTTGATCATTGTAATTCGTTTAACGCTTTCCTTATGATGGAAGTGCTACATATTTGTTATAATTCACTTCACTATGACTTTGAAGTTATGAAACTTGGTCATATTGTTAATTTATAATAATAAATTGTTTTTTCTTAAAAAATACATTGTTTCTTTTTTCATTTTATAAGATATAGAAATACATTTCAAGCCTGCAGCTATCACAGAAGCATGCAGACGTTGCGGTTTCCGCTGGAAAACATGTTTAGACCTGCTAGAAATACATTGAGAAGCGCGATAGCAAGTTGTGTAATTTATTCAGGAATTCTCTAGAAGCAAAGTTTATATTTTTATTGACCATCTTGATGGTCGGCCATTTTGCCTGATGTCACATTAGTTGGGTTAGTGAATGTCAGAGAGCGCTATTTTAGTTGGGTTGGTAATGATGAGAGATGCAATTTTTTAGTTTGGCAAATGATCGTCAGAGGGCGCCATTTTAGTTGTGTTGGTAATGATGAGAGATGCAATTTTTTAGTTTGGCAAATGATCGTCAGAGGGCGCCATTTTAGTTGGGTTGGTAATGATGAGAGATGCAATTTTTTAGTTTGGTTAGTGACCGTCAGAGGGCGCCATTTTTAGTTTGGTTAGTGACCATTAGAGGGCACCACTTTAGTTGGGTTGGTAATGATGAGAGATACAATTTTTAGTTTGGCTAGTGGCCGTCAGAGGGCGCCATATTAGTTGGGTTGGTAATCAAGAAATCTGACATTTTTAGTTTGGCTAGTGGCCGTTAGAGGGCACCACATTAGTTGGGTTGGTACTCAAGAAATCTGCCATTTTTAGTTTGGCTAGTGGCCGTCAGAGGGCGCCACCTCCGCCTCCGGCGACCTTTGACCCCCGCCTCCGGCGACCTTTGACCCCCGCCTCCGACGACCTTTGACCCCCGCCTCCGACGACCTTTGACCCCTGCCTCCGGCGACCCCTGACCTTTGACCCCCGCCTCCGGCGACCTTTGACCCTTGACCTTTGACCCTTGACCTTTGACCCTTGACCCTTGACCTTTGACCCTTGACCTTTGACCTTTGACCTTTGACATTTGACCCCTTGACCTTTGACCTTTGACCTCCGCCTCCGGAGGCGGGTCCAGAACCGGTAGTCTTACACTACTATCAATGTCTTAAATTTGTTATTTAATGTTGTGGATTGTTGCGTTTGCAGTGAATCTGTGTGTAATTTCAACAAGTAATGTATTAAAATGTGAAGGAATATGTGTATTTTTCGTTGATTCTATCAGCTAACTAAATAATTTGTAAAATATTACGTACATAATTTCCCAAAAAATATATGTCAATGATAAAACGGCACTAAAATATGATCTTAATATTTATGATAAGCTCATATGTCTTCTGTTACAGTATTTAACAATAACTTAATTTTGTTTGACAGTTAAAGTTTAGTCGCTATATTAAATATTGCTTGCAAACGGTCATAAAAATGCAATAAATATAGATTATAAAGAGTCTTTCACTATTCAATCTATGTTATTGTTACGACGTAATGAGCAATTGTTAGATGAAATAATGTTTGCGTCCAAATTTATAATTTAGAAAGCTTGTAACTTCTATACGATAGTAGTTTAAAATTCCCGCGTAAGATTTTAATTCCATTATCTTTTGCCCAGGTGGCGTATTCGACAGCGTCCTTTTAAAAAGACAGTTTTCCATGTTATTTAGAATGAAATATTTGGTGTTCACTAATTAATCATTGAAACTAATGAAATAAATATGAAATGAACAAAATTTATTAAACAATGAAAATTTTCTGTTCTATTGTAGAAAAGAAAAACTACCATAAACATTTAAAATTGTATACGCCGATGATTGTTCAGGCAGAGAGTACATTCCAAGTCTATAGATGAACATTGC
Organism: Amphimallon solstitiale; assembly: GCA_963170755.1. Taxonomy (NCBI): domain Eukaryota; kingdom Metazoa; phylum Arthropoda; class Insecta; order Coleoptera; family Scarabaeidae; genus Amphimallon; species Amphimallon solstitiale. The sequence continues at coordinate 9,229,047 of OY720675.1, forward strand.
AAGACAAATTGTACGGAAAACACTGAAATTGTTGAAGTAATAATCTAGATAGATATACACTGTCACCCAACAATAATTACGAAAGATATAACATTTTCATGAGTTCTAGATTTACGGCTAACCAAGACATACAGATACTACAATACATAGCATAAAAATTATCAGAGATTTAATAATGTTCCGACAAGCAAAGAAACCTTTATTTTAAACAATAGGGAAATAAGCAGTAAGCCTTAAACAACGGTTATTTCATAACTTAATTAATCGAAAACTGATAACTTAATTAGTGGAAAACTAGTTCTCAAGCTAAGTCCAAAAGTAAAGAATTTTAAATGATATTTATAATTCTATTAGATATATTAGACAAAAATCAGAAAAAGGAAATCTCATTAAAACAAATCCATTAAATTAAAAATCAATAACTCTATACAAAAAGTTATCAAAACCGATAAAGATAAAACAGACAAAATATTAAACTCAGCCTTATAAATTTGTCGAAAAAGTCCAGAAATAACCCAAACAAAAACGTAAGCCATAATATTTTAAGGTCAATTAGTATTTTCCAAATGCTTTCTGCTGATAGTATCTATTTTGTTTTTTGATGATCTTGAAAAGTTTCGATGTCAACACTAATTTTTTAACCTTGCATGTTTGCTACTATTTTTAATAGGTCTTTTAATTTTCTAAATAACTGCAAAAACAATCCATTTTGCATAAGAAATTGTTTAAAAAGACATCATTAGAATTAGATAATGTATAGGGTAATTAAAACTCTTAAAATAGAGGTTGAAAATGTAATACTGGAATATCTTGAAAGGTTTTTCTAGGTCGTCAGATACCCCACCTACAGTAATCTTTTTGAAAAGCTTGATTTATAAATTTTTGCATTTTTCCTGAAAATCATCCATTTCAATCTTATTTGAGTTTCCAGATCCTCTGGATGCATTGCAAAATTTAACTTGCAGTGTATCTCTCACGACCAGGACACGAAAAATATTTAATTTCATCTAATTACTGTGGCATGTTTAGTTTGAATTTAAATTAAGAAGTTCTTGTATTTTTTCTAGTATTAATGTTATAATATTTAGCAAAATTAGTAAAATTTATTTTTTAAATATCCATATCAAAAATGCTATATTATCCAATATATTTTTAAAACTTTACATTTAAATATGACATAGTTTGCTGAGAAAAACTGAGACGTCACAAATCTGTCAGGTTTTCAATATTATTTTACTTAATATATATTCAATATTATTACTTTTTATGGGCTCCATGTCTATTATGCTCATAAAACAATTTTCGCCTACGATTTACTTTAATATCTTTCCGGCTATGATACTAAAAATACTTTTGGTGGACATTTTAAACTAGATTAGACTAAATATTTCTATTATTCATAAAAAAGAAGTAGAATATATTATTAATCCATATCCGATAAAAATATTTAAAGTTCATTCTAATTTTGAAAGTACTTTTTGGGAGATTAGGGATCATCGTGGGTTTCTAAGTGAAACGTAAAATACACTTGCTCCAAATCAAACGGAATGATTACGTGCGTTCTGCTTAATTTCTTATGAAGTATCGCAGAGTTTCATAATTAATATTACGTGTAACTTTTGGCGTGGCCTTCTTTGTATAATGGCTTTGTCAACAGAACGAAGATGCAAACAAAATGATAAGACGCAATATAAACAAGTACGTATGCATACGAGTTGTAAAGTTGTGGGATTTATCTATTTGTTCTAAAAAATTCAAAATTAAGGAATTTATTATACAAAACGTAGAAGAAAAATCCCATGTAACATTTTTCGAATTTTGCGAGTGTTTTACATTTGCAATGGACGCAATAGAATAACATATAGAGGTGTACTTGCTGATATTCACTTAGTGAATAGAATTGTAATTCAATCAATAAATGTGTCTAAATCTATTTGTCGACCAATCTTTGATTGGGGCACGGTTTATCTAGTAAGCATCATATCTTTGATGGCTCTGTTGATTCTTTTGGTAGAGTACTAGCAGATATTGGTTTCAAATATAGGAAAGACTGTCCATAAAGAAGATTAATGGAAAAGACACATGTTGCTCTTCCTCGAACTAATTTTCTAAGAAAATATATGAATAATTTACAATCTGAAAGTCCACTGGAATGTGACTAGTTGGTTGAGACTTGTATTTTTGAAAATGGCACTGTAACCAGATCATGGCAGGATGATAGTCAGTCATAAAAGTGCTCGAAAGTTGACGGGTAAAATACTCTGCATTAAAATTGACACGTGTCAGTAATACAAATTTTGCTTTGCTTTTAGGTTTATAGTCATTTATGCAGGTACATGTAATGGTTTTATTAACAGTGCCTCTTTAGTATTTTTTTCAAATACTAGTAATCCTGATTACCATGGTGAAATAGATAAAAACAATTTCTTAAATTAGTTTGAAAATGAACTGCTGTGTACGCTAGAAGTTATCATAGCATTTATATGATAAATCTCCTAATAATTCTAACATATCAAATTAGTATTTATTTTTGTACTGTATACTAAAAAAGTTAGACATTACCACTAGTTTTATTATTTTATGTGCTCTTCTTTGCTTATGACAGAGAATGGCATATTTCATAATATGTCATGTATATGTATAAAAATATGTTAATATTTTGATTATATTTTCATTACAGTTTTAGTTTCAAGTCAAAGATGTATTAATTTATATAATTGTTAGTTCCAATTAAATTTGTAAGATAAATACATAAACCGAAAATGTACAATATATGACAAAAAATTGGCTAGATATACTGTTTTTAAAAATGTGTAGAGATTTAAATTTTGTACTCAATGTTATATCGATTGTAAGAAAAAGCACTAAAAATAAAAATAAATATCTACCTTTTATTACTTGCCTGTAGCATTTGTAACTTTCTTTTTGTTGGATTTGTTATGTTCTAAGTAGTTATCAGTAATAATTTATTACAAATTTCGATAAGTGACGAGTTAATTTGTGTTGCTGTGACATACTTTGAAACAAGTTAATTGTAAAGTATGGCATTAATGTTAATTAAAGTCGGGTTTAAGAAGATATTTTAAATAATGAAGAATTATTAAAAGAACCTGCTTCCTAAAATATACACATTATGTATAACCATAACTTTACTATTCAATAAATGAATTGGTGTATTCAAGAAGTAGTTTTATTTAATTATACTCACAGAATACTTTATTTTTAATAAAAAGTCCTTAATTTACATTCAGATAATTTGGTAAATTATGATGTCAATATAACCTCAAAGTAAACTACAGAAATCCTTAATTTTATTCGCCGATCACAATACTAAGATTGACGTACTACAACTATTACATCATGGATTTTGATGACGAAGGTGGACTGTTTGGTGCTTTCTACCATATCAAGGTTTATGAAGTGGCAACAATATGCAAGTGAATAGTTTGACAGCTTGACTAATTTAACTAATACATAAAGGCTACATATTTGGAAGTAAAGCTAAGATGAATTTATCCAAGAACTTATCTAAAGGTGAAGAAAATGGTCATAGTAGAAACAATATATTAATATTGTAATATCAATATTAATATTAAGTCTTAATATTCTCTCTTAATTTAAGAGAGAATCAAAATAGGGACACTTCCACAACCCAACCCTATCCCAACGGAAACATGATTCACAATCCTAGAATATAACTTGCCGAAAATCGCTTAATATAACCTTGTCCTTAACGGGCAGAACGCAAAAAAGAAAAATCAAGATCAATATTATTACATGCCGGGATGTCAGAGTCTCTTGTTCGGTAATTTTTCAATTTGCCAAAGGTCCGACTGCAAAACAGCGGGGAACATGCAGCAGCACGCGAAGCGGATATATTTTACTTCCGTCGGCATCGCCCTTCTCTCATGAACACCAGTGTATACTACGTCAATAACTCGACCAAATCAAGACGTCGTCGTCTGATATCGGGCGACGCTAATGGCATACGGGTCACGGCGAATGACTAAAATCAGCACTACTAGCAGACGAGGCGGAGAGATGGCGCACGCTGTGGGATGGTGAGCGTGACCTGCTGACTTCGTAAAAACGGGAAATCCTCAGGGTGTGTTCCAGTAATTATCGGAGAATTGTCGACTCTAATCTGTATCTGTGTCATCTTATGATATATTATTACGAGGTGTCGGGATCGGACGAGGTGATTAATAATGTCATTAATGAATCATATTTGGTTAAATTTGTACCGATACATTCGGTATTCTACAGATAAGTGTTTTTACTGAAATTTCTAAATTCAGTGGTAGTAGATTAAAATGAAAAAGCAAGTGTATGAAGTGCTATCGTAAGCAGAATTTACAAAAATTAATTGCTAATTTGTCTCAATTCATAATAAATTCGTTAGATAGCACTCAAAATAAATACCGGGTGTCCAGTTTAAAATGCAGTACATGGGGATATTGGAAACCGTTGGAGATACAATGTCGGTTAAATGGGAGAAAAGTTGCGTATTCATTTGTCCATGAATAATCCGACATCAGATTTTGAAATTTTTGTTTCATTGGGCAGATACAGGGTGAAAAAGAAAAAAATGCATTTTTGAAAATCTTCCATATTTTGTTTCCTAGAAGAGATAAATTTACAAAAGTTGTAAGCTAGGGATAACAAGTCATCAGGATTTTAAAAATGATTAAAAAAAATCTAGGTCTACTAGATTTTGCGTGACAATAATCAACTTTTGTTTTTCTTATGGCAGCCATATTGGATTTTGACATTTTTAATATCTTCAAAAAAATGCTATTCAATGATGTATAACATGTTTATGTTCAAGATAGTAAAAACATGAAAAATAGAGAAAGTAAGATTTTAACATAGTAGGCCATGGAACTGTGGATATCTTAAGTGTATACTGATCAAAAAACAAAAAATAACAAGTCTCCAAGTACTGTTAAAATAACTTTAACATTTTATTTATTAGTATTCATTAAATAAAGGTGGTTAGGTCGCTGAATCATTAATGTAACAACTATTCAAATAAGCCACCGTTCATTCGTATGCACAATCTACATCGTGTTAGTACTACCTCACAAGATTGTCTAACCATGTTCGGTGTCATTCCATTCACTGCTTCTTCAACTGCTTGACGTAATTCTTCCACATTTTCATAAGATCTCGAATACACCTTGTTTTTCAGATAACCCCATACAAAAAAATCAAGAGGTGTGAGGCCCGGGGACCTAGCAGGCCACCCTAATGGTCCTCGGTTACCAATCCAGTTATTGTAATATTGATTATTTAAATAATTTGCTGAAAATACATATTTTGCAACGTGGCAAGTGGAAGTTCTTCAATTCGTTCAGCAACATGTGTGCGCAAAAGTTCTAAATACCTTTCAGAATTTAAATTCTCATTGAAAAAGAATGGACCGATAACATGGGTATCAATAACGCCAATCCAGACATTAAATCCCCATCTGACTTGCTGTCTAATGCCACGAACTAGGTGTGAATTTTCATCGGACCATAAGATAGTATTTTTACGATTAAACATTCCAGAGTTAGTAAATCGACTCTCATCAGACCATAAAATTTCCGCAAAAAAGTTTGGATTTTCATTATGTTTTTCGATGAACCAATGACAGAATTGTGCTCTCCGTATTTCGCCACCATTTTAAAACCCTTGACTGGCTCTTTCACGATAAGGTTTGAATTTGGCACGCTTTAAAATGGTACCAGCTGTTGACCTAGCGACGCCAAGTGTATTTTCAAGAACAATATTTTCATTATTTTCATTGTTTTGCCTTTTTTTGGGTTTGACAAAACTTCCATGCATTATCAAATTATCACGCAATCGGCGAAAAATGCTTTTTTCTGGCTGCCGCCTTTCAGGGTATGTATCGAAATACATTTCTGCAGCCAATTCATCATTTCTTCCACACAAAATAAAACACTCCAGCATTTGATATTTGTCACTATTTGTAAAACGATCCATCTTAGGTTTGCACAGTACAGATACTTATAACAATACAATGAGATTAAAAATAAGATTACTGACAGTTCAGAATAAACTTCACAGCTTTTAGAGTTGCATTTATTATCACGGCCTACTATGTTAAAATCTTACTTTCCCTATTTTTCATGTTTTTACTATCTTGAACATAAACATGTTATACATCATTGAATAGCATTTTTTTTGAAGATATTAAAAATGTCAAAATCCAATATGGCTGCCATAAGAAAAACAAAAGTTGATTATTGTCACGCAAAATCTAGTAGACCTAGATTTATTTTTAAATCATTTTTAAAATCGTCATGACTTGTTATCCCTAGCTTACAACTTTTGTAAATTTGTCTCTTCTAGGAAACAAAATATGGAAGATTTTGAAAAATGCATTATTTTCTTTTTCAACCTGTATGTGCTCAATGAAACAAAAATTTCAAAATCTGATGTCGGATTATTCATGGACAAATGAATACGCAACTTTTCTCCCATTTAACCGACGTTGTATCTTCAACGGTTTCCAATATCCCCATGTACTGCATTTTAAACTGGACAGGGTGTATACGAATTCAAAAAAAAAAAACTACCAAAATATACAGTGTGTGTCTACATTACTCCCCCCCCCCCGCCCGCCCGCCCGTTGTCTTTTAATCGAAGTGGAATAAAACGTTGAAACAAACATAAAACAAAACCCTACTCTAAAAATACTAACTTTATGACCATGTCTCATTTAAAAATTTTCGACAGATGGCGCTGTATGGTAAACGAGCCCGAGTGGCCGCTCCCCCTTTTATTTGAAAGATGTTTGGAAGATCTCTTCAAAATTTATGTTTTATTTTAATTTGCTTTATTTGTTTAAAAAAACGCTGAATTTCACGGGTAGCGAATAAAAAGGGAGTACTAACATTGAAAAAAGAAAACAAATAATCCTGAACCACATCTCCGTGATTTTAAATTAAATGTTCAAAATGAACGCCCTCAACCTCTTGGCAATCGAACAACCTATTACAAAACAATAATGTCATTATCCTGCCTTTGAATTCGGCGTTTTTTTAACAAATGAAAATTTAAAAAAAAAACAAATTCTGAGTAAGGTTTCCAAACGCCATTCAAATGAAATGCCATTTAAATTTTTTAGGTTGATATAGCCTACCAGCTCAATTTGTGAAAATTTTAAAATGAGACCTGGTAACTTAGTATTTTTATAGTGGTTTTGTTTCAACGTTTTATTCCACTTCGTTTAAAAGATAAGAGGGGGAGGGGGGACACTAGGCATGCACTGTATATGCTAATAAAAAATATATCGTTTAATTTTCAGTGTTTTATATAGTAATTCTAGATAAACTAATAATTCTTTTAAAAACAAGCTTTCATGTGACTTTTTAAGTAATATTATACATTAAAAAAGTGCAGTACTTCTTTATTAATCTATATTTAAATAAGACTTTTTTGCACATATAATTAACATTAGATTTACGGAACCCGTCAATTTGACGGATTTCAAATTTCATGTTTTATTTAATTAACTAATCTAACTAATTGATTAATTCTCTTAGTTCTTATGGACTTATTGGACTAAATATTACTAATAACATTTTTTTTTAAGAATAAGTCATATACAATTGACATTGCCCTTGGCTTTCTCTAGTTTCTATTTATAACAAAAATATTAGTGTTAGATCAATGTCAGTGGTAACAGTTGAGGCCAGTGTAATAATATCAGAGAATTATTTATTAAGATATTTTCTAGATGTTTAACTTGATCTTCTATACATTCTGACAATTTAATTTCCGGTCCAATCCGGATGAAGTTTAAAATGCACTCTCTTTTGCTTCCTCAATTTATTTAATTGAAAATTGAATGTCACAGTCACGCTATCTCTTCAGTACCATCTCCGATACTAAAGAAGATATCCTATAAAGGCAAGCAATTTACAGGGTGCAGCCGTTTTAATACATACAGGCTGTTTGATAAAAAAGCGCCCCATCCCGTAACTTCTTTATTTATTATCCGATTTCAATAAAAAAAGAAAGTATAAAAATGGTTTGTAAAATTTTTTTTAACGCGGTCTTGAATACGTAACGATAGTCAACTTTTTTTTTTTTAATGGACACCTGTAGTAGGGATGCGCAACATTTCCAAAATATCGATATTAGAATCAAATAATGTATCAAAAAATCAAAATCGATTTTAAACAAATATCGAATTAAGAATATCGATATTTTTTTCATGTTTATAATAAAAGTTTTTTGTGGCCTTTCAAGTCACTTATTAGTAACAAATAATAAAATCTTTAACTTAAAGTATATACAGGGTGTCCAGAAACTCTTCTGACAAACGAAGACCGGAGATTCCTCAGATAATTATAAGACAATTTAACCCAATTCACCCTACTCCGAAAATGCTTCCTAAGGGAGCCAGAGCTCTTTGAAGATGGCGATTTTGTAATTATTTTTTTTTAATATCTCCCGAACGCTTCTATTTAGAAAAACAAAAACTGGTATGCTTATTTATTCTCCAAAACGTAGGTTTTATTTCTGTTGGCAGTTCAGAGCGAACTAGTGCAAAAAATAATAAATTGAATTTTAATGACGAAAAAACGAAAAATTTTCAAATCGATTTTTCTAGAAAACGGTGTATCCTACCGACTTAAAGTAAGAGTACCTTCTAGTACTAGAATACCTGAAAATTTAATAATCTAGTGTCACAAATGCTTAAAAGTTAAAGACGAAAAAGTGATGCGTTAAAATAACCGTTTACGTACCCAAAACGGACGCCTATGACCGGTACTAGAAATTCGCAATTGATGGAATCGATTCATCTCTGGAGGATAAATAAGCATACCAGTGTTTGTTTTTCTAAATAGAAGCGTTTGGGAGATATTAAAAAAAACTAATTACAAGGCGCTATCTTCAAAGAGCTCTAGCTCCCTTAGGAAGCATTTTCGGACTAGGGTGAATTGGGTTAAATTGTCTTGAAATTATCTGAGGAATCTCCGGTCTTCGTTTGTCACGAGAGTTTCTGGACGCCCTGTATATTTATTCCAAAATAAAAAAAAATCCCAAGGAAAATACAAGTGGTATAAAACAAATACAGAATCACAAATTAAAAATAATAATTTTTAAAAAATTTAAACATATCTGCTTTACAATTTTGAAGAAACAGTAATTGTGATAATCGATGCCCTTTCAGTCTGTTTCTTTGATGGGTTAAAATTTGTCCAGCGTTTGAAAATAGCCTTTCTGATGGCACTGGAGTGGCTACAGTACATCAATATTTCGGCGCAATTTTTGCTAAATTAGGGCAAGCTTCTTTTAAGTTTTCCCACAGCATAAGATTAACTTTATATAAACCCAGTAAACATTTCCCACAATTTATTTAGTAACATCAACATTAAAACTGAAAATGACCACTCATATATAAATAGGGAAGTTAACATGTAAATGTCGTAATTACTAAAAAAATACTGTGAGAAATTTGAAAAGCGCTTAATGGGAAGATAACGCCCCATAAAGGCGAAATATACAAAATGTAAATTCTATGAAATGAACATTCCGTTGCCACTTCCAGATTATAATTTCTACGAAATAGCAAACATCCCAATAGGCATTTTTCAAATTTTTAACTTTTTTCTAAAAAGATAATAAATTCTGTATAATGTGAACAGGTTCTTTTGTCTATTAATGTGAAATAAATGCCTGAAATTTGAAAAAATGGCATTTTTGATTAAACGATATTATCGAATAAAAATCGATATCAGTCGATATTATTGAATAAAAAGTATCGATTTTAATCCCGATTATCGAAAAGAAAATATCGATATTTTTTTAAAAACGATATATCATGCGCATCCCTAACATGTAGTCTTTTTCCTTTAGTCTAGTAGATAATTTTTTTCTGAATGAAGTCATGTTTATTTAGTTACCATTTAGTTGATCTTTAATTTAAAAAAAAAATTGATTTATCTGCAACCTTTATCCGCTTACTATGAAATTTTCAAGTGTGCCGTGAAAAAAAATCGGAACACAAATGCAACAAATGTGTCATTTATACGTCTGTCATTCGAAAATTAGTGTGCCTTGCGACTTTAAAGCGTTATTTCTTGTGGAATAACGATTCCACCGCAATCATGAACACTAATTATCTCACCGATATGTAAATGTTTGAATTTACGTGGAATATATGTAATAAAAATCGAAATCAAGCGGCCCCGGCTTTATGGTGACCGTTTTCTGAACAGGGAAGTCACAAACCCCCGTCAGAATAGACGGTTTGAAGAAAATTTGAGGTGCTATGGTGGGGTTTTGAAAACCCGAAGTGAGAACAGCGACAATTTGGCGAAAATGTTGAAATGAATGTTCTTCTCAGTGTGCAGCAGATCCGCTTATTTTAACTCACAGATTGCTAATAATTTGTCTTTTGTTAATTATTTCTAATTTGTTTTAATTTTTATTATTATTGTTAATTTAATTTTTCACCTTAAATCTCACTGATTTTTGTTTTTGACGAATGAATTATGAATAATAAATTCTATTTATAGATATAGCTGTCGGTTCTTGGTGAAACATAATTTATATATACTTTAAGGTAGATAAAATTAAAAAACACTTGATTTTGTTTCACTTAATTTATTGGAATATCTCTAACAATATTGTTTCGGTATGTTCTACCATTCTCAAAGAACTAAATTTGTGTGTCTATTTCTTAACTTTATATATTACTTGAGGGTGTGTTTACTGTACCTACTTTGACCATTTTATTACTGTGTATATTATCGGTGTGTTTATGTATTCTGTATGTGTGTTGGTTATGTGTAATTTTTTGTGTATAGCTTTTTTAATTTCTAGTATTTCTAAATAATTTAGTTTTTTGCTTTTGTTAGCATTATGTAGTAATTTACAACTATCTATATCGGGAAAGTGGAGTTTCTCAATGCAATGTTCTGCGAATCCTGTGTTTTTTGTTCCTTGGATTATTGCTTTTTTGTGTTCATTTAGTCTTGTTTTTATGTTTCTTCCACTTTGTCCGATATAGATAGCATCACAATTTTTACAATTAATTTTATAAACCCCAGATTTTTCTAAATTTGTAATGTTATCTTTGCTATTTTTTTAATTTTATCTACCTTAAAGAATAATAAATAAATGTTGTGGCAGCGGTGGATTCAGAAAAAAATTATCTACCAGACTAAAAGAAAAAAACTACAGGTGTTCATTTAAAAAAAAAAAGTTGACTATGTTATTCAAGACAGCGTCGAGAAAATTAGGACAAGTTTATAGAGTTTGTCAAACCATTTTTATACTTTTTTTTATTTATTGAAATCGGATTATAAATAAAAAAGCTACAGGATGAGGCGCTTTTTTATCAAACAGCCTGTATACTGCACAAGACAAATAAGAAATGATATGCAGCCCGTCACAATGAAAATACATGATTCACCTTGACAAACAGACACTACAATAATATTTATATAATATAGCGTCCATTAAATTGAAGTAAATAAAAAAATTCTCAGTAAAATTGTTCTCGCGAAAATTATTATTCATTCAATTACAAGTGCGATAAATGATCCCCCTCGACACATACACAGAACAATGTATTTTTATTATAAAAGCAATTACCTGCTGTCGAAGAACCCCAAGTGGGTAATTTCAGGAGCTTCTTGAAACTGCTCGACCTTTTCAAGCTGCCGGATCTAGTGCTGTAATCCTCCATCAAACTCATCTATGCGAGTTTTAAGTTTTTTTCTGCTCGACACAATAAGCACATCGATAAAAACGTAACGCTACGGCACACATTTCACACATAGACGCACACCGTCACTAAACACAGAGCAGCCTCGGAGCCGCCACTTTTCGCCAATATGTATAATATGTGTTGCCGATGCCTCCTCCAGGTATTTAAATCCGTCTTGGATTAATCACTCATCAGAGCGACATACACTGTTGATAAGATATAGGAGGTTAGTCTCCAATGTGAAAATGATTAGTAGAAAATGTAAAAGGAACGTTTTTGCGCCAGTTTAGGTAATCCGTATTTGCCCGGAGACGATAAGTGAGTGTGTTGAATTACATCATAGTTATGAGAACGTGTTTATGTTAATAGAAAACTTGGAGAGAAAATGTTTTTTTTCGTTTCTTTGTTTTTTTTTGTTCGCGGATTTATATATCAGATTAGATATGGATTAAAAAGTTAAATGTATTTTATTCAATTTAAAAATATATATTTTCCTAATTTGATAAAATATTTGAGTATCCTACGATATCATCATGACTCATCGCCCATGGGCGCACTATTGAAATGTTGTATTTTTAAAGAGGCTTTAATTTTAATATAATTGGATAACAAGTGGCTGGTGATCTAGAAAATACAAAATACCTTATTATTTGTTTATTTTCTGTCCTGTAAGACTTGTTCTCTTTGAATTAAGTACATCCTTGTAGATGTACTTAATTCGTCCATTCTACATCGCAACTGGTTATAGGTGCGTACTGGAAATATTCTTTTATTTCAGCGTATTTAGCATACACAACTGCCGCAATGTTATTAAATCTGGATTTCTATTAAAAACTGCGTCTAACTTTTGCCGAAGGCCGCATCCGAAATCACTTGGAATACTTTTGAAACTATTAATAGCCCACGTCTAATGTGGTTAATCCATCTTTTAATTTGAGATTTCGATTTTCAAAATATGTGATTAGTTTAGGCAAATTTCCAAAGTGTTCCTGAAGGAATAACAACTGATTTTTTAAATTTGGGATTTGTGTTAGTTCCTTGCACTCAGAAATACTTCGGCATCGTCATTCAAACATATAACGAAATTTTGTAAACTATATCGAAATTCTCTGCATAAAAACTATTTCTGTGTATGTTTTAGCAAAGCTAAGTGACGAACGTGCGATATTTTGGTATTCTGTAACGATATTTTACAGACTTTGTAGTAAATTTCGGAATTACTGACAATTCATTTTCATATCAGAAAAAGTAACATAAACAACGTTCTAGATCAAAATAAATGACGCGTATGTTATTGAAACTAAACGAAATCCAGTGCACACTTACGTCTAGATAATTGGGAGAAGTCGATTCAATGAACCGGTATTAAACAGACTATTACAAAAATTACGAAGTACGTAATTAACAGTCAAAACAATGAAAAAGCGAAACTAACGTAAGTATGAATGAAAATTTTATTTCTCTTGCGAAATATAAGGTAAATATAATAAATTTTAAAAACCCCTGACGCTCCTATCTACGCCGATGAAAAAAGGATTTTACTCATAAATTCCTTATTTATTGGCCATTTTTTGCTCTCATTCTCGGGCACTTCTCGGGCGTAAACAGATGTTGCAGTTCACCATATGAATTAGTGCTATTCAGAAAGCGTGTGTTGTTTACATTATTTCTTCGCTCCGTTGTAACTTCGTCGTAGTTTAAACAGGTCATGTCCGCGCCCTACTCATTAATAATCTTGCTTTAATTGGGCTGGAAACCCTGCATTCTAGCAAATTTTCGTACTATTAAAATTATTATTCATATAATACAATTGAAATTTTGTTTTACTTTCTTGTACAGGGAATGCAAATTCTGCCGAGTAGTAGTAAGTTTTATTACTGTCCATAGATTATTTCGCAAAAATCATTGTTTTAAGGTTTACTTCGGTCGATACTGCCGTACACGACGTTTCAGCACTTATTATATGGATCCATCTTCAGGATTTTTCTACCTTCCGACGAGTCTATAATGAACGCTAGCTATATATATCTTTACACTCGTAGACATTGGCGTAGACATTGTGGAGTCATTAGAATTATGAAGAAGAATTCTATCGATTTGATATTTCGAAGCGGTTTTTTTTATTAATAGTTGCTCATTAGAAGCACATTTTAAAAATATTTTGTATTATACAGAGTGTTCCATAATTTGGTGGCTGATCATAGTTATAGTTTTTTAAATGATACAACCTATATAGTATTACATTTTTGTTTCTCCCGTATAATTTTTAAGTTTAAAGTTTTTGCAGTATGTTCACAATACGAGGTCCTAATAGCAGCATTTTTTTTCAGTTACTAATTGCATGTGCAGGAAACTTGATTAAAATTACATGACACGTTTTTGTACATAAAACTATTTTTTCAAATGGAACACTCTATATATCAGTTCTTTTTTGAATTGCTTATTATTTCACATTAAAAACATGTAAGAGTGACTATTACTGAGCTATTGTCGCTTTTTGATATAATTTTGTCAGTTTCATGGTTTTATATTAATATAGCAAAGCATGCCATGAAATTAGTTGTGATGTTGATGGATGACGTTTAATTAAGTTACTTTTTAGTTGACAGATGTAATTTATTAATGTTATTAATCTTAAAATAATTGAAGTGTTTTATAATGAAATTTTGTAAAGAAGAGCCTACAGATATAATTTTTGTACTTGGGTAAAGTCAAAGAAATTATTTATTAGCTCAGAGAGTTTACCGGGTGCGTTATCATGGAAGAAGATGTCCCAGAACATATGCCTTTAGAAGAGTAATGGACACTTTCATTACTACTGGCAATGTTGCTTTTGTTATTTTGTAGTTTCATTTTCACTAATTACAGATCCGTTGATACCTCCTAATTCCTGCACTTACTATAATTAAGGTATTAATTTGTTTTGTTTTAAAATTTGTGTATTGTACCATATCCTATATCTTTTATGGAAAATATTACTGGCATAGAGGGTATTGTAAATACAATATATCCAATTTTTTTTATAAATATGTATTATATACTTATGTATAACAACTCAAAATCTTAAGCCAGTAAATTTTTTTTTGTCATTCTCCCAATACGTACAAAAATTGTATCTCAACGCTAATTTTTAGAAAAATGCATTATAAAATCATGCTGTCAACTGACTAACAACTTATTAAATGGCATCCATTGAATTATCAATGTTGCAACAAATATCATGGGTTCACTATACCGTATTCAAATAAAAAACGTAAAGTTGTCAAAATTATATCAAAAAACGACAATAGCTCAGTAATAGTCACTTTTAAAGTATTAATGTCTTATATGTTTTTGATGTGAAATTTAATAAGAAATTCAAAAATGAATTAATATACAGGATGTTCCATTTGAAAAAAATTACTTTTATACAGAAACGTGTCCTGTAACTTTAATCCAGTTTTCTGCATATGTAATTAGTAACTGAAAAAAAATATATGCTTCTATTAATACATCTTATTATGAACAATACTACAAAAAAAATGCGCCAATTTAATACGTCTTTTTCGGAAAATATAATTTTATAAAAACTCTGAATTTTTCAGAAAAATGGGAATAAGTCAAAAAAGATTTTAGGCCTATACTAAAATTATACGGTGAATACAAAAATGCAATAATATAAAGGCTATTTCATTTAAAAAAGTCAGTCTCCAAGTTATGGAACACTCTGTATAACTCATGACGTGAAATTGTTGACGATGGATAAGTATAACTTGAGTTAAAAAAATTGTTTGGGCTATTTCCATCGTTTGTGGAAACTTGACATTCCAACGTTTCGACAGTTCTTCTACTGTCGTCATCAGGGTTCATTTTTGTGTAACTACTTTACCACTCGACTAATTAAGAAAAAACTATTAGCAAAAAAGGAAAGATTATTTTGACGTTAAAAATATTTGACATAATTTGACAAGTGTCAAATCCACACCTTTTTATAGGTTCACTGTGTATGCGCAATATGCTATTTTTTTTCTCGTGTTAGTTAGTAGTAGTAGTTATTATTCTCCGGTCTCGTGGCTGCCGGTCTTCGGTTAACACATTCTCTCATCATAGGGAGCCAGATATTCTTGATCTCCAGGCTGGGGCGTACTGATCGTGTCAGGTGTTATCTTCATATACGCTGTTTCTGTAATTTTTCTTTTTTGGCCGTGTTCTTCTTTGGCCAGGATTGTCGCCTCGTTCCATGCAATGTTGTGATCTTCCCAAGCATGTTCCGCCAGCTGCGCTTTTTCTGTTTCCCCTAAGCTGACCATTCTTTGGTGTTCTTTTATTCTGACTCTTAGGGGTCTGCTAGTTTCTCCAATGTATGATCGTCCACACTCGCATGGTATTTTGTATATGCAATTCTTTGTTTGCTGGTCTTCGTTGTCGGGTTTTGTTCTGGTTAGAGCGGACCTATTGTTGTTTATTGTTTTTATGGCCGTTCTAATCTTGTAGTTGTTGCCAATTCTTCTGATTTTTTCCGAGAGCCCTTTAACGTACGGGATGACCGTGGTATGTACTTTTTCTTGTTGTTGTTCTTGGGTTGTGTCCTGTGGTGCCCGGACCTCTTTGGCTTTCGACAACGTTTTCTTCGTGTAACCATTTCGTTGAAGCATTTCAATGATGGATTTTTGTTCCTCCTCTCTATCTCTTTCATCGGAGCATGTCGTTCGTGTCCTATCGTATAGGCAGCGTGCGACTCCAACCTTAACATTGTGAGGATGGTTGGAATCGTGATGTAGGTACTGCCCTGTGTGCGTAGGCTTTCTATATACTTTTGTTTTTAGTGTGCCATTATTGTTTTTGTTGATCAGGGCATCTAGGAATGGAATCTTATTGTAAGCTTCCAGTTCCATGGTGAATTTTATGGATTCTTCTAAGCTGTTCAGATGTTGCAGGAATCCTTCTATTGTATCTTCCCCGTGTGGCCATATGACAAAGGTATCGTCTACGTATCTTAGCCACAGCTTTGGTTTTAGGTTATACGAATCCATAGCTCTCTGTTTGAAGTTTTCCATGTAGATATTGCTCAATACTGGAGATAGTGGAGAACCCATAGCCATTCCGAATTCTTGTTGGTACTCTGTATAATACAAAATAATTTCAAAATGTGCTCCTAACGAGCAGCTATCACAAGAAAAAAAACCGCTTCGAAATATTTTTACTCGTAAAGGGACAATCGGCCTTACCCACGGAGATGACTCACCTTGTATATATATATAATTTTGGTTAATAAAATTCAATAGAATGAAGGGCCTATTTTCAAACAATTATTTCGCACTAAGAAAACTTTTTCACCGTAACAGACTTTAGTTGGACTAGTTTTCTTTGAAGTGAGTATATACTACTTACAATCATATTGCCGCGTTCTTTCTGTTTGTAAAATTAGCGTACCTACTCACTAAAATAACAAAACACCTACTACATACAAGAAGGACGTTTGTAGCTTCTTCAAGTTCTAAGATTACCTCGATTTACCAGTCTGGAAAGTAACTAACTAGATACCTGCAAATGCGTGCCTCTACAAACACTGTCATTGTTATAATTTACTTTGTCTGCCTTCTTATGTGTGTGTGTTTGTATGAAACGTGAATTCCGGACGCGACGACACCGTTTTTCGTCCGCTTGCTCGCGCCGTCTCGCAGGATGTTTATATTTATTTTACAATTTGTTATTCGACACCATAATGTCCCCCCATTCTCACCGTGTGTCCGTACTGTACCGCTAGATATGATGGGCCCCACATACACACGGACACACCAATTCGGTGGTGGTTAACGTGAATTGCCCTTGCGGTCGTGTGTAGTTGACAAACAATGATCTCAGAAAATGGGGAGAAATTACCATTGCTACAGACTCGACGTGAGGAAAATCACGTAAGACTATTCATGAAGTAGTGAATGAAGTCATTAAAATTGCTATATATACATAGGGGTAAGACAATATGTCCTTGCAAACTAAACGCATAAATGATGGTAAATTTCCATATGAACTAAAGCAGAAATCACGTTTAAGTAATTATACACGATGTTTCCAAATAAGTGCGAAAATTTTGAGAGGGTGAATCCTTGTCAAAAATTAAAGGGGGTCTTTCATGTAAACATAGGCTCTTAGGCTTGTCCTTGAAAAGTTACACGCTTCCAAAAATGAGATAAAAAACTGTTTTTTTCTTGCTGAAGAGTTAAAGAAATGGCGTGTTGTGGGCGTGTTCTACCAATAAAAAGGCTACCACCTATGAATATTTTTTTAATTTTGTTGTGATCTCATAAGCGCCCTACACACACGCAGTTTTGCTCGAAGGTCGGCCTGCGAGCCTCGGTTTGCGCAGGTAAATGTGAGTGTGTGTTGGCAAAAACTGAAGGAGCGTTCAGTGCCTGGCGCGGCTCGCGAGATATCCGAAAATTCTGATATTTCGTGCAAACGCGCAGGTCAGTCTCCATGTGTGTTGTCATTTCGTGCCAACGCTCCATGCTTATAGAGAACATTAGATGGTAGTTTTGAGGTTATATTCGTGGTTTTTGTTTAATGTGTTATTGTTTAGTGAGTTTTCATAAAACATAAGCATAATACAAACGTAAAATGGAACATGAAAAAGAACAACCTCCTACCAGAAAAACGGAAAAGGACATTTTGACAGAGTTTATTGAGTTATACCGAAGCAATCCTTGTTTGTGGAAGGTGAAATCAAAAGAGTATGCAGATAAATTTTAATTTAAAAAGGACGAGGCTTACAAGGTTTTAGTAGATCATATGAAACAGTTAAATCCAGATACTAGGAAGGACGATGTTGTAAAAAAAATTAATTCCCTAAGAAGCTGTTTTCGGAAGGAAAATAAGAAAGTCGTGTCTTCGACACATTCTCGATGAGATTTATAGGCCTAATCTCTGGTATTATCCATTGCTCCTATTTTTGAAGGATTCAGAAACACCGAGACCCAGCGTGGGAAATGACAGAGCAAATTATTTGCAAGAGGTAAGATCACAAATAATATTATTATGAAATATTTTATTTAAATGTTGGCGTTTTCTTTTTTAGAATGAAGACGATAATAATAGTGATCTTGACAAAAGTGAAAGTAATAGTCACGATGAAATAAATGTGCCAAGTTCGCCTTTGACGCCGGCGTGCTCTGAAGGTAGTTCCAGTGTTTCTACACAAAAAAGGCGAAGATTAAAAAGCAAAATCTACAGGGAAGAGGATAAAAGTGACCAAATTCTTTCTCTAGTAGTAGGACAAAAACTACAGTCTTCACGGGACGAGGATGAATATGACATAATTGGAAAAAATGTTGCAGAAAAACTACGAAAGATTGAGCACTCCATGAAAATTTATGCTGAAAGACTTATTAATGAAGTCCTTTTCGAAGCTCAATTGGGTACACTAACAAGAGAATCATTTGTAAATACCTCGTGTAGACAGCAACCCTCCAATTCTCAGTATGAAGTATGTAATCTGGACACTATGCAGCAGCATAATAAAAATGTTCGTGATTATTATGCACAAATTTCTTTTGATAGAATGTAACAACACTTTTGGTTTATAATAAAAAAACTTAACTAATATGAGTATATATTTATTAGGGAGTAACATTATTTGCATCTATACGATTTTGTTGCCATGTTAATTGTCCTTCATTGTTAAAATAAGAAGAAAACCTTTCTGGGATTCTTTTTGCTTCTTCAGCTGGATTTCTGTTAGGACCACGCTGTAGATTGCCAAATGCATTCATTCTCTCTGTTATATTTTGTATCGCATCATCAAGACTATTAACGTCTCGGCATACATATTGATCGTTTAGCTTTTTCCGCAAAAAATTATGAACAGAACAGCATGCAAGAACAGCTAGTTCAATGTTTTGTAATTGTAGGTTGATTTCAGTGTGAAAAATGCGAAAACGGCTTGCCAAAATGCCAAAAGCGTTCTCGACAACATTTCGTGCCCTAGATAACCGGTAGTTAAATACTTTCCTTTGATTATTTAAAATACTGACATTGAACGGCTTCATAAAATTAGGTAAAAGAGCAAAGGGTTCATCAGCAATGAATACAAATGGTAGTTCTTCAGCGGTATTGTAGGCCTTTGTCGGTAAAGGTATTTTCAGGGTATTAGCTTTCAATTTTGCATAAAACGCAGTATTTTCAATGACTCCACCATCTGACACGCGTCCATTTGTCCCAATGTCAACAAGTATAAATTCATAGTTGGCATTAACAATTGCCATTAACACCATACTAAAGTAGCCTTTATAATTGTAATAAAAAGAGCCGCTTTTTGGTGGGCAAGCTATTCTAACATGCTTGCCATCAACTGCTCCCAGGCAACAGGGAAAATTCCATTTGGTAAAAAACTCATTGGCAATTGTCCACCACTGCCTTTCAGACGTGGGAAACTGTAAATTATAGTCATTGGTATTGAATATTTTGACGTATGTTTTAAACAAATACTTACTGTTACATATTGTTGATGCAGAACTTTACAAATAGCTTTACAAGTTTCCGGAATTATTTTTCCTAACGCTTGAGGCGATACAAGAGCTGTATACTTGAGATCTTCAAAACTGCGTCCAGTGGCCAAAAATCGTAAAGTCGCAGACAATCTTTCGTGACTGCTGATGGCTTTTCTCATGCGAGTATCTTTCTTCTCAATCAACGGCGTTACCATACTTAGTAATTCCACGTAAGTGGTTTCATCCATACGTAAATAATTTCGGAAATCGTCGGGTTCCAGTCTTAATTCTTCCATTAAATTGATGTGTGAATAATTTGATCGTTTATTTAGCCAGGATTTTACCCACTTGGAACGAATAGTTTTTTGTTTTTGAGCTTCATCTCTCCTTTTTTTTTTCTTCGCACAAATAGCGCTCACAACAGCCATCAGAAACAAATCGTTATTAATTCCCGTCGACATTCCACAATACTCTGAACTGATGAACTGAGCAAATTTGTAGATTTACCTGAATAATGTGTAGTCATTTCGCATTTGCTCGAAGGCTAACCTGCGCAGGTCGACTTTCGAGCAAAACTGCGTGTGTGTAGGGCGCTTTAGAGGAGTGAAACATGCAACCCATATTCCTTTTCTTACCAGACCTTTTTAACAAAATAAAATTTCTTGATTTAAATATATATGTTGAAAAGATTGATTTAGTGCTAAACTTTTTTAACCCTTGTTTTCTTTTTTCCGTAAAAGCAATAGTTTCTTAATAAAAAATTAAAATACAATATCGTGCAAAGACGTATCTTCTGTGAATGAATTCGAAAAAATCTAATAGGTGGATATCAAGTCGCATTGATTTTTATGCGGTAATTGAAAGTTCAATTGTGCCTTTTAACTCTTCAATATGAATAATTACACTAACCCTGAAATGGCCGATATGCATGTTATGTATGGTCGTGCAAATGGAAATTGTTTGGCAGCTAGACGGCTCTATGCAGAGATGTATCCTCAGCCTACAGAAAAATATTACATAAAACAATTCAAGAAATATAAATCAGAACCGAAAAAGACATGGAACTTAATCAGCAAAGAAGTCAGCCAAAATCAATGTAATAACAAAAATATAAACGAAATACAGAAAGAAAATGGAATGATAATAACTGCACCCAAAGAAATAGCAGAAGAAATCAACAAATACTTCGCAAATATAGGTCAAACCTTGGCAGAAGAACAAATGTCAAAAAACACAAAAGCCCCATTCATTAACAACAAAGATGAAGAAACAAATACCTGGATTAAAATTTAGAATGGTAACTCTGAGAGAAGTGACAGCAATAATAAATCAATTAAAAAACAACACAGCACCAGGATTTGATAAAATAACAACAGCAATAGTTAAATGGAACAAAGAGTACTATCACCAATTTTGACCAAATTAATTAACAACGTTATACATTATGGAGAATTCCCCGAGTATCTAAAAAAAAACGATTATTGTGGCCATATACAAAAAAGGCAACAAGCTGAACGTAGAAAATTATCGTCTCCTTACTATCTACACTGAACAAACTCTGGTCTGAACATGGAGAGTAAGCTGATATGGAGCAATCGCATGAGAGACACTGAAAAAAAGATTAAACACATATTTACTGTAAAACCAATTAAAAATGTAAAGCAGTAAGAAATACATTCTATGCAAATTTTCATTGCAATGCTTCGTATGGAATACGTTACATGTTTAATGTTATTTTATTTTGCTATTTACAAGCGATTCTATTAATAATTATGTATCAGTCTTTTTTTATTTCTACATTTGTATATGTCCCTTTTAACATGTTTTATATGTACTTTATTTATATCTGTACTTCCCGATTAACTGAATTTTTGACATGTCACATAAAAAATCTGATGGCCAATAAAACCACTACTACAACACAACATTAAATACGCATCCACACCTTTCAATAGTCATTCGAGTGCTATAGTTTTGCATGGTGGTAGTAGTATAGCATAAAAATAACAAACATTATAAAATACAATAGTTATTTACGAACCAAGTGTGGGAAGACTGTTTTCCCGCATGAGCGCACATTGTAAGCACGAGCGATCGCAGGAAGCGAGTGCTTTTAATTGCGCGAATGCGTGGAAGATGTCTTCGCGCAAGTGGTTTGTACAATATTTTTTTTACGAACAATAAATTAAAGAAATATTATTGATTAATGTCATTAGTATCATACCTAACCTAAAATATATTACCTAATTAATTTAAGCATTTCATGTACGTAACTATTACTCACCTTTCCCTAAAATTAAGTTATTATATTCTTACACATGGCAAACATGAGGTATTTATTCTTATATTTATAAATTTATAGTACATTTATTGCGTTTTTTGGTTTAAATACAAACAATTCCGAACTGCCAATATGAATGTCGATGTGGTTCAAATAGAGGGCGCTTGAATCTTGCTTAAGATGTCGCTTAAAATATCCTCAAATAGATGGCACCAAAAAGTTTTTGGAAGAATTTTTTAATTATTACTCCTATTTCCCCAACTTTTAGTGAAGAATAGTGGAGGGAAGTAGTATTTTATAAACTAAATTTTATTACTACCAAGTTAGACTTTTTTTTAAATGTCCAAGTGCCAGTGTTTTTTTCAATTTTTACAGTCGCCTCGACCGGGAAAACGTATTTCCCAGTCGAGCTACACATGCGCCAAATGTCACTTTACAGGCGGTGAGTACAAAAACAATATTTAAATACTTGGTGTAAATATATTAGATAAATCTAAGAAAACAGAATTTTCAATAATTAGAGTCACGATATATAAATATTCAAAATTTGGTCCATATTTTATCTTTGATATTTTTAATTCTGCTTCTTTTGTTATTTTTTTATTGTTAAATATATTTCTTACGGTTTTATCTATTCTATGGTTGATATCTATTCTTTTATCACAAGTACTTTAGCTTTGTTTTTTAAATAACTCTTCAACCTATTCATTACCAAATCATTGTTATTTGAAGACCAAAAGTACTTCACTGGAATAAATGACGTATTTGGGCAGAAACAAGAAACTTTTTAATTGGACTGCTTACGTGGCTTCAGTTATCGGTAATAAGATGAAATATATAACTTCATTGAAAACAAATACAGTTTAAATTCAAACTCGTCTGCTACTTGTGGTCCACATCTGAATAAATAGCAACATCGTAAAAATTTGATGTTCAAAAAATACTTTAGATTTAATAAATAGGCAATTAGACAAAGTCAAACAGATAAAAAAAATAAACGTAATCTAACTGACCGTGATAATAAACCAGCAAGCAAAAAGAGTTATACCATTCACAAGAGAATTAAAACAATTTTCTTAAAGCTGAAATCGTTTGCAACAAAGTCAATACGCCTATAATAAATACATCTAAGTCCTTCTAAAGAGAGATACATACAACAAGAAAAAAGTAATAGGCTTGCAAAGAAGTGTCCACTTCCGTCGAGATTATACGACTTCCCATCTCTAAATTTAGAAAAGTGTGTGCGTTTGCGAAATTGGCATACAAAAGACGTGTAACACGTGAAGCCACACTCTCGCCTTGCCCCGGATAGAGTCCAATCGCGTTTTCATCTTCGCTGGCTAAATTCAAATGAGGGATGAAAGATAAACAAATGTCGTTCGCCCATTTCAAAACAAGTCAACGTCCTTTCAAGAATGACGCAGTGATTGTGTGAGTGGGGGTGTGAGGTGTTTTCATAAAGCGTGTACTCGCGATCACGGTTAGTTAATCCTATAAAAAAAAATTAGGTGTGGCCACCACACGATTTTTTCATACGTATGAGCGTTTCAAACTATGCAATTTTAAGAATTTTTTTATACAAAATTATTCAAAATCCTCTTTTAAGTACTTCCATTTTCTTAAAAAATCGGTACAGAATGCATACTTTGCAAGATATTCGAAAAAAAGTGCTACTCTGAGAGTAAGAGAGGGGGAAGGGGGGAGTTTTTAAAAATCACTTTTTCGGTATCAGGGCACTTCGAAACGTGGACATCTGCAGAAATCTATTTAACGAAAGAAATATGCAAACGTTTAAGACTGTAATTTCTAAGTGTAATACCACAGGTATATATTCATATGTAGTTAGTGACCTTGTGGCTTCAATTCTTTCTATCTGTCAAAATTTGACGCTTGCTTGCGGAAGAAGTATAGGGCCCGACTGACACTGTTCTGTCTAGTTCTGACGTTTTCCGGCAGTGTCATCGCGAAATGAAATTGACCGACGGTTTTGACAGTTCATAACCTGCAATTGAATTTTCTACGACTGTCAACGTTAACGTTAATCAAACGTCAGATGGATACTCCACCCTTCAATTGTGACGTTTCCTGTAACATTTAACTCGACCTAACGTGGACTTTATGGTATCATTGTAAACTGTGCTTGTCGACATCCATATTGAATACCGAAATTTTGTGTAGGCCATAGAGGAATTTGACGGTCTACACGTCGTTCTTATGGGAGAAAGATCGGTACAGAGTACATGTTAGCAAATTTTCAAAAATTCTTTTCGGGGCTTGGCCCTTGCATCGAAGGTATGAAAAATAGGTTGTGACACGTGCCAAGGGTATCCCTACGACAATGCGCTTTCGTTTGGACTCGTGGTTTCAGTACCTTCCGAGATCATTCGCTCCGCAATTCGTGTATTTTAGGGTATAGCTACGTCGTGTTAATCGCTTGAGTTAGAAAGAGTTCGTAGAATGACTTCAATATAGCTTATAAAATAAACTTGCGAGTAAAAGTGGTACTTTTTATCCAAATTTTGTAGTTTTTCTTATATGAAAATTATTCCAAAAGTAGCTCTAAATAAATCTGAAGAATAAAATTGAAGCTGACAATAAAGGAAACCAGAAGCTTTCCTACAAGGTCTCAAAAGTATGAGAAACGGAAAAGAAAACAAAACAATGGTAGTCAGAAATACAGAAGGTGCATTCATAACATATGTAACTAGAGTAATGAATATATGAAAGGATTATTTTCAAAGACTTCTAAATACAGAGAAAAAAACGAACTTTGTAAAAAAATAATTTTAAATGAGAAAATTTATAATAGAAGGAGTTATAAAGGAAAGAGTCCATCGTCGCTGAACAGGTATATGGATGACGTCTTCAAGTACCTAGATCTGAAATCTGCTATATAGATTTGATGTAGTAATTACTGCCAATTATGAAAATATATTACGAGAAAACCTAGAAGTGAGAAGCATGAGAAAAACAGGTAGGCTTTATCCAGGTAGGTGTTCACTAGAAGATCTTGATTTGTGATAGACGGCAACTAATTCCATCAGACAAATAATACAGGTGTAGAGCAGCCGTTACTATCCGTGTAATAATATATAATAATAATAATAATAAAGACACCATACTAAACATATTATTTAAATAATTTCTTGGTTGTGCCGTACTGAAGAAAACAAATAAGTTTGAAACACGTGTCTGCGGCCGCCTTGCACATATTAGTTTGTAAGTTTTCATGTTTGATTTATACAATTCTGCATTATCATTTTTATTTGCCTTGTCACTCTTAAGTCGATATTATTTGGTGGTGAAATTAGATGTCGTCCATGATAAATCAGGGTCTCCTGATGAAACTACATGGATAGTTGCGACTGTTTAGTACCTAAATCTGTACATTTTGAAATATTGAGATATAAACAAAAAGGGTTCCTTTTTTAATATATAAATATTACGGTAGACATTTTTAAATTTCGAGTCTATTATTTATTTAATAGAATAGCATACAATTATTGTAAATATTCCAAGTACATCCTAGGTGTCAATTACTATCGCTCTTGACGGAATGCGGACGATCATTGCCGGTGTCTTCATAGTACATACGTAATACATATACGCACATAGAGTGATATCTCCGCTAATATAGCAAGTTGTACGAAAGGCACTCAGCCAAAATGTTAGTACTTCAACAAATAAATTTCTCTTAGATAATAAAATCTTTTTACGAACAATTAATTATAAAGTTATTAAAGTTATCAGTTTCGTGGTATTTTCAGCGAAATACCTAACAATATTTTGGCAATTCTAACTAGAACTTAGAACATAAAGATTTTTAAAACCTCAAAAACGCCGATGATATTTTAGTACGTAACGGAGGTCAAATTCTCTTTCGAAAATAAGATCGGAAATGCCATTATGTCATTTTCGCAAATACATTTTTTTTAAATTTAAGTGTGTAACACACCACCCAACCAGACACACACGAAAATATTGGTCCAAGCAATTAAAATTGTTATTAGCATTTATCGCTGCGTTGAGCAGCAACGGTGCCCACGTTTAACAAGAACTCATTCATCATTCAATTTCAATAACCAAATTACTATTTGACGTACACAGATTTTAAATTACCGATACAGATTCTAATTTATTTCACAGTTATAAGTGTACATATGTGTGCGCTGATCATGGTATCATATGATCAGTTTATAACAACAACACGGGCCAATTAACGAAGGTCATCTTAAGTACAAACACAAGCGATCGGAATAGAACAATAAGAAATTGCAACGTTTTCTTTTTGTATCTTCTTTAGTTTTAATGGATGCGCATCTATAAAAGACGCTTCGTTATATATCTACTCTGGAACGTGAATTGAAAGATTACGTCATATGTACTAATTAATTTTTCCAATAACAAAATAATAAATATCTCTAATGGTAATTAGATTGTTGAAAATCTTAAATCAACATTACACACATTAAAAAATTTGTTAAGGAATCGCAAGCTTATCAAATTGGATGGAGTCCACGACATTAAGGAAAAGTAACATTTGATAACACTGGTCAAATCTTGCACGAAATTGTATACTATAAATATTGGACACGATTTAAAAAAAAGATTTGATATTTTTTCCTATTATAAGTTTTGCTTTTATTAACTACCTTTAACACTGCTTTATGTGCTTGGGTTTTAAGCTTTTATCTATGTCAATCTGTCACATTACCTTACTCTAATCATTTTATATGATTCGTTAAAAAATAAAATATTAGAACTTGGTATTACAATTGAAGCAATTGTATAATGCCGATGAGACATTATTGGAAATTGTTACCAAATAAAATATTTGTCTCGGCGGCAGAAAAACTGATGCTGGGAGAAAAACAGACAATCAGAGAATAAAATGTTTGGGCATAGTATGTTTGTTCTTCAGTACAAAGAATTCTCCGGAACGATCTCAAATATCACCCTTACAAAATTCAATTAACGCACCAGCTGAAAGCGGGCTATTACGAGAAAAGGTGAGAGTTTGTTGACTGGTGTCTGAAAAGACGACAGGAAGAAGACGACCGCTTTACGAGCAAAATCATAAGGAAAATGCATACACAACGAGTGACAGCAGTTTAGTGCGGATTTTGGCGGGCGGCATCATCGGCATTGCAATGGACATTCAAGAATTATGCTTTTAGCAGTATGGTGTCACCTCCAACGCTTCTCGCGAAACAATTCAGTTGCTCCATGAACGGTTCTCAGACCACCTCGTTTTGCGTAATGCTGACCATCATGGCCACCAAGGTCATGTGACTTAACTCCTTGTGACTTTTTTCTTAGGGGTACTCTTAAATCATTGGTGTATGTCAATAAACCCCGAAACATCAGTGACTTAAAAGAGTAAATCCGACAGGTTGTGGGCGAAACCCAAGTGGAAACTTGGATTTCGCCCACGAAAAGAGTTCTTGCATACGAGGGCAGTAGAGAAGCTCATATGCCCGACATCACTTTCCATACCTGAATTGGGAAGATGTGACGATAAACATCTCTAAGTATTTTGTTACTATATTTTGAAAAAATAAAGTTCATATTTCGATATATCTAAACCGATGAGCTTTTTGAATGACCCTTTACATATGCAAATTTTTCCTACTTGTATGTACCGGGTGTTTTTTTATCTTTGATATCATTTTGATCACCTGCAACTTTCTTGTTTTTAAAAATATCAGAATGAAGCAAAAATCATTTTGCATAGGTATCTATGAAGTTTTTTACGTTTTAAAAAATAAAACAAAACACTAACGTTTTTCCAAGATATTAACCTAACTTATATTTTTTTAAATGGAAAGCCCTAAATATTTTCGGATATTTCGCTTTTACATGAAATTTCAAGTATATTTTATAAAGCATACCCCATACCTATCTTCAACGGTTTGCGAAAAAACGGCGTTTAAACATGCAACAAAGAAAAATTTAGTTTTGTAACCCTGTTCTTAAAGATGTCGAAATCAAACAGAAATCATTTTTCATAATTATTTAGAAAGTTTATTTTTAATAAAACAAAAGATTAACGATTAACAAAGTAACAAATTATTAAAAAAAACAATTTTACAAAATTAAATTATTCTAAAAATGGCATGTTTAAACGCCGTTTTCTCGCAAACCGTTGAAGATAGGTATGGGGTATGCTTTATAAAATATACTTGAAATTTCATGTAAAATCGAAATATCCGAAAATATTTAGGGCTTTCCATTTAAAAAAATATAAGTTAGGTTAATATCTTGGAAAAACGTTAGTGTTTTGTTTTATTTTTTAAAACGTAAAAAACTTCATAGATACCTATGCAAAATGATTTTTGCTTCATTCTGATATTTTTAAAAACAAGAAAGTTGCAGGTGATCAAAATGATATCAAAGATAAAAAACACCCACAATAAGCTGTATTTGAAAAATCTGATGTTTTGGAGTGGGATCATTTAACACTAAACTGAATGAATTCGAAAATGATTTTAAAAAATGTAAGAAGGCGATCCAAAAATTTTTGAATCCTTGAATAAAAAATATCTAGATAGCGCTATAAACGTTTTAAATATATTAATCAGTCGAAAGAGCAGAATGATATCAATATTACGAAGCTTATCAAACAAAAAAGAGCACAAAATTTTATGATGTACCGCTCTTTTAATTTGTTAAATATTAATTAACGTAACTAATTGCCAAATTGAATGGCCTGGTGCTCCCATCTATACTTAACAACGGAGAACTAAATGTTCTGTGCACTCTCAGGGATATTTAACATCAGAGTGACTACAGTTGGCATTCGTTCATCTTCACTATCTATATTTGACAGCTAGTTAGTTTTTAAGTTCGAAAACAAAAGGTGTTGTATTAATAATAAGTGTTTTAAGTGTCTAGTGATTGTGTATTTTACCAACAGTAAATTCTCTGATACGGGTAGTTCGGTTTCGGAGGAAAAAATTAAGGTAATGTACGTTTTAGCATTATTTTATTCTTTCATATTTTTTTATTATTTCCTAGCATTAAGAGAATACGAAATATTTTCAATGTCAACCCTTTTATTTACATATAATACAATTATTAATTACACAAATTACATATACATATTTACAAGAAAATCAGATAATATTTGTTGTACACAAAAGCAACTACAATTCTTATATTGACTTTGAATCTTATTTGCATGTGTCAATAAACATATAACGGTGTGCCCAAATATCGGTTTATAAATCATACGGACGTGAACATTTATTAAGTAAAATATAAAATACGTATTATTTACGGCGAGAAAGATGATACTTACATAAGTAAATTAATGTCTCGGCAAGCACGTCTTCGTATCGTTGAAGAGAAAATCGACAAGAGTAAAAGTATTCAAATTTTTACGTGAAATTGAAATATACTTTGGCACATATGAAATTAAAAGAACTTTATCTGACATGATTATATTTAATTTAAAGGAATAACCACGTGAAGATTGTTAACGGGACTTACAGGAGACGGAGTACCTATATACATCCCTCCACAGACTGCCTGGGAGGATTATGAAAATTCTTTCATGGACTGCCTGAAAGATTAAGGACCCTCACGGTTTGTCTGAGAGTCCTCTGAGAATTCCCTCGGACTGCCAAGGAGAATTCTGACTTTCCTAATAAAATCGTGGCTTTATATAGTCCTGGACTCGCATAACTAATAGTTTAAAACAGTATTTTTGACGATGTATCACGCGTAAAACGCATGCATTGTACTCAAACACACGATATTACCACGTGCAAAGTGCAGATAGAAAATTAACAAAAATATCATCTTTCTCATTACTAATTGACAAACATAAACATTAGATAAATTAAATATTTATTAGAATATTCGTTTCGAATTATCGAATCCATTAATCTAAAATTATATAAAAAGCATTAATACATATTAGTTCGATAATTTATACAGTGACGGACAAAAGTTGGTTACAATATTTTTAGTACTGATTTTTGTTGCTACTTTTTCAATAGTATTACTATATTTTACATGAAACATTAAAGAATAGTTATTAAGCATTGAAGAACAGTTATTAAGGATGTAAATAATGTCGAAGATTTTTATTATCAGCTCGCTTTATGAAAAACTACCAACGACTCTGAAGAAGATTATGATTAGAATACTGCTATTATTTTCATTTTGTTCCGTTAAATTTGCATTTTCCATTTTCTTTTCTTAACACTACAGCAAAAATGCAAAAATATTTTTTATTTTATACAGGCTGTGCTAGAAATAAAAAGACGGAGTAGTAGGTATGTAAAGTTCGAACAGAAACAGGGCCAAATATACCGCAATAACCAAGAAATTAAAAATTTAATTTTCTATGTTGTTTTTTCGATAAAAAAATTACATTAAGGACCTGGCACAGAATGTATGTTTATAAATACACGTAAGAATGCTCATTTGTAAATAGAAACGAACACGCATTCATAGAAAAATACGCTTTTATTTGTATAAAACGGGGAAAAAAAACGTTAAATCGTACTCATTCATATAAAACATATTTTTTGCCCGATGCGTCTAGATAACGCAGCTATATAGTCGGTTGTTGACCCAGATGGGCGACTTACTTTATTGCAGACAATAAAAGATTGTTTTTATTTTTAAAATAGGAAGGTTGTTGCTCTTTAATGTGTTTGTAGTCGGAAACAGCTGATTATTATTATCTTAGAATATTCAATAAATCGTAGTTTTTCTAGCCTTAATTACAATAAATATTAAGAATGTAATTATTTTTTTCTAGAAGGTGTAAAATTAAAGTAATTAATGGTTTGATATTTATTATGTGGCATCTATTCCTCCTCCTTTTTTTAACACAAGTAATAAGTCGTCCAGGGTCGGCATAAGGCCAATTGAATTCTTTATTATTATTTTCTGCCGTCTGTGCACGAATAAAGACTTGATATTTTGAGGGTTCGTTTTTACACAATCTAGCTTCCGATTTCTGCTACTCCGTCTTTTTATTTCTGGGACAGCTTGTATAGAAAAAATTGCTAGCGTTTACCAGTAATCTGCAATTTAGTGAGAAAAAAGAATAAGTTCAAAGGATTTGTCCTTCTACAGTAGGTAATATATCAACTTCCGCTAATTTTGTCGTAATTATATTCTTAGGTAGGGTGATACTTTAATTTTCATTAAGTTTTTGGACTTACACCACTTTTCCACTCATCGGTTGAAATGCTCCCGGACGAACTGAGAAAGTATAAGATGAATTCCAATGTAAGTCTCTTAAGCTCACCCGCTAAATCGGTCGGGCGCCATATGTATAAAAAACAATCCCGCGACTTTATTGACTTATAAAATCTTCCGAGTCCGCGGCGATGGTACCACCTCTCCTCCGCGTCATTGTTGTTTGCCATTTAATTGGATTCCGAGCAAAAGGGTTTCTGGTCGGTCGTGCGGCACTAATTCAATTACGCGGTCGTCGCCGTCACCCGACAAACGTCCCCACATCGAACAATCGCTGGGACGAGACCGGTCACTGTTGTGAGGATTCACATTACTGGAGAAATTGGGTCGCGATATGTGTGTGTGCAATGCAAAAACCAACATCGAAGATACATCGTTTCTATCGTCCCGGCCCGGTGATTCGACGGCGCGATTGGAAAGTCTCGCACCAGGAACGATGAGGACAGACCTTTTCCTAGAGTGGATTAGTTTATATGTGTTATGTACAGACATCGCCTTGGCACCCTGCGCCATCCATTCATCGAGTTTTAATGTCAGCTGGCGACTTTTCCAGCTGCACCCGAACCCGTACAAGTCGAGAATTAACCTTTCCGATAATGAACGTAAAAGTTAAGATCTATTTTAGGCAGGGGCCGCCGTCGAGTGATATAAAAAAAAAACCGTGGCTCGATTGAGAATAGGGCAAGAGGCGCGGTTAAAATAGATGCGCAACCCTAATTTTAGGAAGGATTTGTTTTGATACAGGGGGAAGAGATCAAAGGCGTCGATCTAATTTCAAAATAAGAAATCGGCTTAAGTTATTTTCATTAGGTTTTGTATTATTTTTAGACAATCTAACTGTGATGTCTAACACCTCAGAATGGCTGTATGTGAAGGACCTTAGTGTTGCTATTGCCTTCTAACATTTAATATCAGGGCTGAAGAAAATCAGAAATTTGTTTAAATCAAAAATCGATAATGAATTTTTTAATACTGAAGAACTATAATTCTTTGAAAACAAATATGCGTTTTTAATATAATAATTTATTGTTTTAAAAATTAATGATTCAGAAGATAAAGTGATGGCAATCACGACGACTATTCGTATATATAATAAAACACAATTGTTCAGTCTCAAAAATTATAATATGCACACGACATATGTTTCGCCACACTGTGGCTTCATCAATACAAAAATACACAAAAATAATTTCATTCTGAGAGGGGAAGGACAGATTTCAATTTTAAATTGAGCTAGCTAGTCATTTAAAATTATACCTAATTTATCAAAATTTATTAATTTCTAAACTTTCTAACATATTATAAAAGCATCGCTATTAGTTATCATCCAAATGAATTATTCTTATGAAGAGTTAATAGATATCATTGACGTTTTGGGTGAATCTGAAAGAAACTCTTTGCTAGCGATCCCTGGTAGAAGTCAACCGAAGCCAGAAACCTTCGAAAATATAAAGTGGACGGTTTGAGTGAACAGAAAGTATTGAATATGAAAGAAAGAGCGGAAGAAGCTGTAACTGGTGAGGATAAGACGTTTATGGTATGTACTTGCGAGTGTAGTCGAACATCCCCATACTAGTACTACGAAAATTAGTCGTCAGTTAGATGTAAGTCAAATTTGAGAATCCAGGATAATTAGGAAATATGAAATTCACCCGTAGCATAATCATACACAGGGTTAGATGAAAGACATTTTTAGAATCGTTTACATTTTTGTCAATTGGCAGCAGATAAATTATCCTAGCTTTCTCAATTTTTTGTTGTTTACCAACGAAGCCACCTTCTATTAAAGTGAATACGTTCATCGTCTCAATGTCCGTTATTACAACACATAACCCCCCCCACTTTATCACGCCTGTAAACTTTCAAAATCGCTGGTCATTAAAACTGTGGGGAGGAATAGTAGGTAGTTACATAATTGGACCTTACTTCTTTGATGAAAATGTTAATGGAGGAGAGTATCTTCGCTATCTACGGACGGATTTTCAAAACTTCTTGAAGTAAACATAACCTTTATTTTATTTCGATGTTAACCAACAGTGTCAAAAGTGAAATACTGCAACTGGATATTGCCGGAATTAAAAAAATTAAATGCGATGGTCTTCATTCTGTAAAATTATTACTTTTGGGATAGTTGGATTTAACATTTACTTTGTTTGACAGTTGACTAAGGAAGTCGGGCGCCATTCCTGCTTTACATTGGTTGAACGAATATGTTGGTGCATAGAACAACAGCGCTCGTAGTTCTTTAATTGACCGCTAATTGCTCCTATAGTGATTATCTCAGAAATTACAAAAGATAAGTAAAGGACTTTGTTAACAAAAATGAAAGAAAATAAAAAAATGGAACAAAATGCCTCAATAAAATACTGGGCGTTCCATTTAAAAATAATAAGTTTTTGGTATGTGAAAATTTCAGGAAGTAGACTTTGAAAAAACAAAGTTTTTTGAGGTATTGTCGAGTGCAACTTTACCAAATG
Organism: Amphimallon solstitiale; assembly: GCA_963170755.1. Lineage (NCBI taxonomy): Eukaryota > Metazoa > Arthropoda > Insecta > Coleoptera > Scarabaeidae > Amphimallon > Amphimallon solstitiale. The sequence continues at coordinate 9,263,223 of OY720675.1, forward strand.
ATGCAGAATTTTCTTGGCTACAAGCACCACCAAAGTTAATGTCTTTACTTTTTGGTTAAATATTTTCAAAAAAAAAAATAAAAACTCAAAAACTATTGGCTCAATTTTGAAAAAGAAAAATCAGTTGAACAGACAATTTAAAGCAGTACAAGAAAATCCAAAAATATATAGGTTGAGTCATTTAAAAAAATTAAGTTCCATGCATTTCCGGTGAAACCGGAAGTGCGTCAGAGCTTTAAGTATTTTTACAATATGCGCCACAAGCAACTATGGATCTTCCACTAATTGTTTTTTCTTTTACTTAAAACACAAAAGAGCAATTGAAGAAGCGGCTACTATTGACTCACCCTGTATATATGATGTGAAGGGTTTTTCCTTTTCCCTTCTTTTTTAGCTGTTTATTTTATAATATATGGACGAAAATCAGGGTAATATCGGCTGTCACTATTATGTGACGGTAGGGTTACGTTAAAAATTCGTTTGACGTTTTGATATTATTTATAATATCTTTACATATATTGAAGGGATCAACTTTGAATAAGTTTTGAATAGAAAATCACACACATAATTTTTGACCACATTTAATTTCTGCATATTATCTTTAAATGCCTAGTTAGTAGTAGCTCCTTGGCTTTGGAAGTTATCATTTTACGTGAAGTTTACTTCAGCGCTGCAGCGATTCAAATTCACCTATGAAATATAAAATCCGCCACGAAAATAACTTTATTACACAATGATATTTATAACGTTGAATTTTTTCTCTTATTTTTATTCCCGACATTTAAACCATTCCATCGTAAAAAGTGCACGCGCCAAGCCGGTCGCGGCAGCGAATCATCGTGATGTTCCCCGAGTCTTCACGTCTATAATCGGACACGCCGGACGAGAACGCTTCTAGTTAACTACCGAGTAATAAATCATGCGATAACTATTCGAGATATTCCACTTATTTTGGTGCCTGTACGGAAAGTCTGCGCTAAGATATGCGTAAAGAAAACCCAAGACTGACACAGGACGACGAAGATATAGTCCTGATACCCTGTTGTTGTAGTAAGTATCCAAAAGTTCGTAAAAAATCCACAATTTATTACGTTAAAAAATCCGTACTTTTTCAGTATTAGCTTTCAATTTAACGGTGGGGTCTTCGATGCCTAACCCTAACGGGTATACGTGATTGCATATGGATTTTTTGCAGTTTTTATTACAACCCTTGATCAATAGAGAAACGAACAGAGAAATATTTATAATAAAGATAGTAATACAACAAAAATTAATACAGAAAGTGTTCCTAAATTCGAATTAAAACACCCATCTAATGATCTTTTCGGTACCATTTTAGGCGAAACCAAAAATCAAAATTCATTTTTTTTTTCGGATTCGACATCAACCTTTTATAAATTGAGTTAATTTCGTTCTGTTTCTTCTAAATTTACTAATTTTATGATTGAAAATACTAAGGGTACTAGGATTTTTAAAATAACTCAATCTGATGAGTGTGTTTTAACATTTACTCTGTGAAAATTTCATTGTTCTTGATTTACAACTTTTCGTTAAAATGGTACCGATATTCCTTATGGAAATATAACACGGGCGAACCCCGGTCTTAAGATAAGGGCTTAGAATACTTCGAATCAAATTTAATTATTTTTTTATGTATGATCATATGGATATCATTCCAAGTCCCAAAGTCATAAATATTTTTTTCTAAATAGATTACAAAATTAAAAGAACGACTTTGTTTGTTTTGTTTTCATTCATATATTGTAAAATACGTAGAAAACGTCAAATACATAAAAACATATATAACTAACACACACTGTGATACAACGTCACAACAATTTTAAATTGACTCAAAAAGAAATCAGTGATATTATAATATGCTTTGTCTATTATTAGTCTTTTTAGTCTTCGCTTGAAATTCTCGCTGGACATCTGCTTCAAATTTGCCGACAAGTGATTGTATATTTTTATTGTTTGTGATTACTAATTAATGTCTTTCTTGTCTAAGGAAGGAGTAAATAAGAATTGTCTATTCCTCTTGTATCATAACAGTGTGTTTCGAAAAAAGGTAAAGTTTCCCTTCATAAATACCGCGCACTCATATAATATATATTCCAAACAGAGTGAGTATATGACTTATAAATAGTATAAAAGACAAATTGAAATCTTTATAGATATGAAATGATACAATTTCTAATCAGGAACTAATAAAATAAATTGAAAATAAGGTGTGGCCACCATACAACACGTATGAGCGCTTCAAATTATACAAAATTGTTCTAAATTGTTTTAAATAGTTTTATCTTAAATTATTTAAAATCCTATTATAAGTGCTTATATTATCTTAATAAATCTCTATAGAATGCGTATTTTGCGAGATATTCGAAAGAAAGTGATACTCGTTAATAGTAAAAGTGTTACTTCATGTCCGAATTTTGAAATTTCATTTATACAAAAAATATTCCAAATTCAGCTCCAAATATGGCAAATATATATAGAATGCATAATTTACGAAATATTTGCAAAAATCGCTATTCGATAAGAGTAAAAGTGTTACTTCGGGTCCGAATTTTGATTTTTTTTTTGTACAAAAGGTATTGAAAATTATGTTCTAAATACTTTTATAATCGTAACGTATCTGTCTAAAAAGCATGACTTGCGAAATATTGGCAAAAAACTGATTTTCGATAAGACTAACAGACCGTCCTGTAGGAATTTCGCAAAACTTTCATAATAAAATTCTTCCCGAATTTAATTTTGAGTACATATGAATTCTTTATAAATTTGTTTAAACTTAGTAGTTGGCAAAATATTGACGAAAAAAAACTACTTCTTCGGTCTGCCGATTTTACTGAAAATCTAATCATATCTCAAGAGGGAGATTATAGAGCTATAGAGGTTTGACCGCTATCGTGGTCACACACACACTGACACATACAGACACACACAGAGACATTTTTTAAAACCATTTTTTCGGTATCAGCGGATTTCAAAACGTGGACACCTACAAAAATGACGAGGAAAGTAAAAAATCAGTACTAAAAAATATTTTTTAGTATTTCTAGAGGACAATTTTTCCTCGGAAATTTTCAAAAAACGAATACCAAACAAAGTGGGTAAAAAAACACTTTTTATTTATATCTCAATATTTCGCATTTTTTTTATTTTTCATCAGGAGAATACTACGAAGAAATTAATTCAATAACACAAACAACAAAGCATATTAAAACTTCTAATATTATGAAGTTTAATGTATTGAAAACAGTATTTTTAAAAAATACTCTTAAGTTCATTAACGTTAAGACACGAGTGCTACTGAAGATGACACCATAGTTGTCGAAATACGTATTTCGTTTTTTTTTGTGTGTGGTAAAGGTAAAGACCGCAGACTCCATGTTAGTTTTTTAGATTAATTAAAAGGTGAAAACCTTTACGGTACATATTATTAAGTCCTAAAACTCTAAAATATTGCAATGAATACTACTTAAAAAAATTGTGTTTGATTTAAAATTTATGGCTTTATTGTCGTTTATGATATTGACCATTTATTACAAAAAGCTCTTTCTGTAGTTATTTTCCAATTCCAAAATCTTAACGTCCTCGTAATTGAAACTAGGATTTTTTACCTAAGCATGTATATCTTTTGTGCTGAATGATCCTATTTTTTAAAATTTAGAAAATGCTATGCATTTTTTTACATTTTATGATAGCCCTTAAAGGGCGATTAAACTGACGTCAACTTGTATCTGTCGATTTTCAACTGTTTTTGAGATATGGTGATTTTTCGTTAAAAATTCTACAACATTTGAAAGATGCTATGAAAAACGATTGATGTTGAAATACATATTATGGGCTCAATTAGTAGAGATATTTTGTCAGTACGTGAAATTAATGTTTACTTCGATATCTACGCATGTTCCTTAGAATTACATACCATTCGATATAGTTAAAATTTCTTTAAAAAAAATGGAACACCCTGTATATTTATGTCATTAAAAAGTACTTAAAATCTACAATTTTTGTATTAAAAATTATTCGCTATCTACATTATTAGATACCAATAATGGACTTTACCGCTTCGCTGGGACACCCGGTATATACAGATAATAAGTCCAAGAAGAATGTATTGGAATTAATAAAATCAAAATATTTTGTGCGGTAGAAAAATAATAAGTAGAGAACAAAAGACATAAGAACTAATGGTAAAAAAAGCGACAACATAAGGTTATTATTATAACAGCAAAACGCCAATTTATCGCTACAGATATAAGAAGTGAACGAGGACGTGATATTAGCCCTGAAATTACTCGAAACAAACTTATGATGCTCGTTTGCGCTTTAGCATTGCAGTACGAATGCGACTTCTCACTCATTCTCAGTAGGAAGTATAACCACACAAATGATCCGTTACATTATGGCATAATAAAACGAAAATAGACTTATTCTTCGATATAAGCTACAACTCTGAACACTAATTCGTTTTCACAATACAATTGCTTTAATATAATAGGTAATTTGATTTTACATAATATTTTATATTTCTAAATAATTATAGTACTTCTGTGATAAAATTTTGATTTGATCCACAAACTTACCTTTTTTATTACAGCTGTTCCATTATTAGAATATAATAATGTAGAGCAAAATATTGTAGGTAATGAACATATTTCCACAACGTGTACGAAAACAAAGTACCAACATAAACTATGTATTTTTTGAATGGAGCCGATTAAAGTTACTTAATTTGTATTAATACATTGTCAGTTTTCGTCGAAAATTGTACTACATCATTTCAGTCAGTATATTTCAACCAGTATATTATATTTACATGTCACAGAAAGTACTAAACATTTACTATTTAACAATACCAGTTTCGTTCGTCTGTGGGGTTTATTTATTGAACGTTATATCTGAATAAACTCTATTACGAATTATTAATTTAAAAACACGACAAGTATTTATTCCATCACACAAAAAACAATATTAATTTTTGGCAAAAATGAAAACAAATATGTACCTGCTATTATACAGCACGTGTCAATTTTCATTAGCCATAGGCGATTAATTCATGCAATACGTGACAACATGCCACCCCACCTTTCCTCTTCAATGCGAGCGCGACCGATACAAGCTCAAGTTAGCAGTAGCTGTTGGACTATTGACTAGGGTGTTTGTACTGCGCTCAGAAATAATATTACGCATTGCAAGGATTTTTCTTTTTCATTTCAGTATATGCAGAGAATTATTAAGCTGCGTTCACGCTGCATGTCACAAACAAAAGCGTAATTCTAATAAAATTAAAAATAAAGTAAATAAAAAAGGATTCTGAAAATAATAATAAACTACTAGATCGCGGCGGCCATTTGATGATGACGGCTTTTATTGCAGACTAGATCGCAACGTGTTCGCAGCTAAACATTTAATGTAGAAGTGGGAAGATCGGAGAAAGTCGTTGTGATGTCGATTGTTGTCGGGATTGGTGACGGATAGTAGGGGTGACACACGTTGCCACATATTATTTGTATACGTATAAATCGCATGTAAACATTGAATCCATATAGCTAATGAAAATTGACACATACGGTATATGTAATTCAAATCCGAAACTAAATGGCTGTCGACATGTTATATATTAGAACCAAACTGCTATTATTGTATTCAAATGTTCTCGATGTCCAAATATGCATAACATCAAATATGTTAAGTTCTAAACCAATGATAGGTAAATAAGGCAAAAAATACTGTATGTACTTAATAGTATCAAACGTAAATGCCCAGGTAGGTATAATTCAAAGTGGTTTCAAACCCCAGCACGGTGTGTTTTGCTCTTCTTAATAAAAAAAAGGCAATATGCATGTTCTCAACCACCTAAAAATCTCTCTCCTTCTCTAGCGACACAGGTATAACACGTGTTCGATGGAAGACATTGAACATCTGCTTTTTTGACATCTGGTTCCTCTATATTTAGACTAGTCTAATGTCGGATATTTTTTTACCGAACTTCCTCCGCCTAATATTAATTTTATCCCAAGTAAAAATGTGCAATTCCAAACCATGACTTTTCCCTCTCTTCAGCCGAATTAGAATTGCTAATAAACAGATTCTCTTGAAGTACATACGTAAGTAATGAAAAAGGTGGTTGCCGATATTAATAATATAACAGAAGGGTAAAATGATATTTTGAGTATGTAGGTAAAGTGCTTTTAAAGTTCTCTAATAAAAACTTTATTTACTGATGGAATAAAATTTAATTTAGTGTGGACAAGGCTGCCTTCAGTACTGGGATTTTTTTTAAACATAGATAATACAAGTTTAAAATAAATGTATGAAACTGTACTTATTTAGCAATAATGTAGGTTTGCAAAGAAGAAATTGTTATTGCTTTTAAAGTGGTTTGGATGCTAATACTGGGAAACTAACTTAAAATTTCCATTATATAGTGTAAAGTATTTTATACTTAAGACCTGGACAATACAGTAGAACCCCGATTATCCGTGTGCGGATTATCCGGGCTGCGGATTATCCGTGTCATACGTATGATGACGTAATATCGATATCACCAGCAGTGTACTAGGGGAATCCCTGGGAATCATTCGCTTTTCTTCTGCTTTATGTACATAAATGCAAGTTAACCTATCTATGTAGAGTTTATTTTTTCTTATTTAGTGTAAAAGTTTACTTATGTAGAATTCTGGTTTTTATACTGTTATCTTTTTAGTATGTATACATACATACATATAAGAAATAAATGTTCGGATTATCCGTGCTTTTCAATTTTCCGTGCCTCGTCCGGTCCCGTGGGGCACGGATAATCGGGGTTCTACTGTATTACATATGCTATTAATTATACATAACATATTTACAGACTTTACATGATAATTCGTTCTAAAGTAGTAAACTGTCCATTACCAACTGTTTACTCCCGAGCAAACTTTTAATTCACTTTTTTGTTGTTGTACACTCTGTATATAATATTTACATTAATCTTGGAACCGGAGCCTTGCTTGAATTGCCTGTACCACATCTGCTATTTGTTAGATTGTAAATTGTTCCCAATATGCACTCAAAATTTTCTTTATGGTACCTTATTTTAATACTTTATGTTACTCACCAAAACGAAGGGTCACTTGAACTAGCCTTGTAATAAATCTTTTTAAGCATTTAGAAATATTTAAAGATAGTTCAATTGTAATTTTATGTATTTTAGTTTACTTATCCCTTTGTGGCAATAAATCAATATTTGTTTTCGATAGTGTATATGACATGGGTTAGCAAGAAATTGTATTTTTGTTTTACTTCTTAGAAACCTCAGTTAGATATCATGCGAACTCTGCTTGCAAGAAAAATTCATATTTGAAATCAGTTCCTTAAGATACCTCTAATCATTAACAAGGGCTCCGCATTTTCTGTAAAACTAATTCAACAATACAGTTTGTAATGCGTAACTTCATTCGATAATATTATTAGTGTGATACGTGTTTATTTTAATAATTAAAAAAATTATGTTAAAACTTATGCATTTACCATTTTGATTTGCTAAGCTATCTTCGACAAATATAGTGCCGGGTTCTATCGCTAGAGACGTGTAGAGCTATCATTATCGAGTCAGTAAGCCAAGTGCTGTTGCTAAAGAAGGTTTAGTTGGATATGTGCAATTTTTTTGAGTGACTATTGTTTTGTATGTTCGTTGTTTTTGCAATAGCCGATTCTCGTGATATGCGAGCGGCTGTAAAGTGTTGCTTCTTGCTTGGAAAAACTGGAAAAGAAGCTCTTGAAATGTTAAAAACGGCCTATGAAGGTGAGTAAAACTCAAGTATTTAAGTGTTTTCCAGTTTCAAAAATGCGAACTGTGAATTGTTGTCCTTGCTGATATTCTTCAACGGCTCGAACCGACGAAAATGTCGAAAAAATTTAAGAAGTGAAGAAGTTGAGGGGCTGCCTGGAGTGATTTGAGCTCGTGTCAGGGAATTTTAATAGAAGATTTGAGAATGAAAACGGGGTATGCCAAATTTGTGTCTCGAAACCTGACCGTTGATCAAAAACAAGGTCGCGTGAAAGCACGTTGTGCTTTGAAAGAATTATTCCGAAATGATTCAAAAATTTTCCAGGACCATCATAGATGACGAATCATGGTCCTACGGTTATGACCGGGAAATAAAGCAACAACCATGCCAATGAAACACTTCAAGCTCACCTGCCTCCACGGCTGGAACCGACAAAAACGTTGAAAAAAAATCAAGAAGTGAAGAAGTTGAGCGGCTGTCTGAAGTGATTGGCGCTCGAGTCAGCGAATTTCAATGGAAGATTTGAGAATGAAAAGGGTGGCTACAAAATTCGCTGCTGACCAAAAACAATGCCGCGTGGAAACATGCTTTGTTTTCAAAGAAAAGTTCCGAAATGATTCAAACTTTTTTCCAAGGTCATCATAGATGACGAATCATGGTGCTACGGTTACGTCCCAGAAACGAAGCAACAATCATTCCAATGGAAGACATCAAGCTCGCTTTTATCAAAAAGAGCACATCAAGTGTTATCAAACGTCAAAACAATGCTGATGTGTTTTTTCAATATGAAAAGACCGCACAGCAGTTTACGCCCCAAGAGGGCCGAATTGTGGCAGTCGGGCGAATGGCTTTACCACCACGACAACGCCAAAAATGACCCCTAGCGCCAACCCTTATTCACCCAACCTTGCTCCCTACTACTTTTTGACATTCCTGAATGAAAAGAGACTCCTTTGGGCACCCCTCGTATTACATTTCTGTGTACAACATCTAATACTACATCACACAGATCATCACCACGGGAATTAGATTAGGAAAGTCATGATTTATCATTTTTTTTTAATTAGGTAATTTTAGTTTACCGCATATTTTAATCTCTTTTTTTGACAAGAAAACCCGTTCACTCTACCGTGAAGACAGCAGAAGTCCGCAGAAACGTAGGACCTTCAAAATCTAACCAACTATGGAAAGAGACCAAACACCAACAGAAACAAATGTAGTTTCTAATATTAACTGAACAAATCTATCTTTTTTCATAATTTTGTACTTCTTCAAAAAAAGACTAATTACTGTTTAATAATAATAAAACTACAATCAAATTAAAAAAAAATAGAACTTATTGTAATGGTACAGCCCATTTCCCTTTATTAATTTCATAATTTTTATTATTTTTTTAAGGATTTAATTAAGTGTATTTTTTTGTTAGTATTTTGAAGGGAAATAATATTTAAAATCAATGAATATGTTATTGTATTATTAAGTAGATATTAGTCACAGGTTTTGTATATATGTATGAGTAAAAAAGGGTGACGCCGAAAGTTTATATTAACGTGATTAACACTCCAATAGCAATATACAATCCCGCGGCTAAATGAACGTGTATGAGCGTGTAAATGTGAATGGGAACCCCTGATATTTGTGGAAAGCGGGGAACCCCAGACATTCTGATATAAAAGAGAAATACGCGTGAGAGTCAACAGCAAGATACGTTAAGGATCGTATCAAAAGGCCAACTCCTAACATTAGACTACGCATAAAAGTCATTGTTAATATAATTTCAATAAATAATTTACTACCGAGAAAAAGTAGTAAATTAGTGGTCAAAGGTGCACCTGAGAAGTAATTGTGCAACGTGTTGTATTGTTAAAATAAACAATGTATTTCGAGTCGCAGAACAAGCAGATGATGCCGTTGAAAACATCGTAGAAATAATGAAGATTTCGTCGATAATAAGCAGCCCGACGTTCCTGCTGGAAACAGTACAAAAAAGAAGATGAATTAGAAGAATTAAGATAAGGTATTATTTAAATGATTATTGTTTAATGACTGTAGTGTTTTATGTAATAAAGGAGGAGATATTGTAAAAAATAAAAATTCAAACAGAAAGTAATTAAATAAATATCGTCTAACTAATATATGTGTAAAGTAACTTGATATGTCCACAAGTATCGATATAAACACGTATAATATAGAATGTGCATTGTATGTAATAAATTCTGGCGTTTATAGCTTACGATTGAATCGAACAAAGGACCTACAGAAATGTTTGTGTTAGTTTAATGTTTGTAAAAAAAAAATCTCTTAGAATTGCTTTTACTTTCTTATACGTAGTATAAGGAAGTATTGTGATGATGAAAATTTTCGACCTCGAGATTTTTGCAGATGTCCACGTTTTAAAGTCCCCTGATACCGAAAAAGTGGTTTTTAAAAAATGTCTGTCTGTGTGTGTGTGTGTGTGTGTGACCACGATAGCGGCCAAACCGCTGTAGATATCAATTCTAAATTTTGTATTTACGTGTATAATCTCCCTCTTGAGATCTGATTAGTTTTTCAATAAAATCGGTAGACCGGAAGTAGCAGTTTACTTCAGCGAAAAAATCGAATTTTGCGAATATTTCGTCAACTACTAAGTTTAAACAAATTTATAAAGAATTCATATATACTTAAAATTAAAATTCAGAATAATTTTATTTAAAAAATTTTTCGAAATTCCTACCGGAAGTAGGTCTTTTACTCTTATCGAAAATCAGTTTTTTGCGAATATTTCGCAAGTCATGCTTTTTAGACAAGTACGTTACGGGTATAAAAGTATTTAAAACATAATTTTCAATATCTTTTGTATAAAAAAAATTTCACAATTCAGACCGGAAGTACCACTTTTACTCTTATCGAATAGCGATTTTTTGCAAATATGTCGTAAGTTATGCATTCTATATATATTTATCAAGAGTACAAAAGTATTTAGAACTGGATTTGCAATATTTTTTGTATATATGAAATTTCAACATTCGGACCGGAAGTAGCACTTTTACTCTTAGCGAGGAGCACTTTTTCGATAATATCTTGTAGAGTATGCATTCTATGGCGATTTATTAAGCGAATGAAAGTACCTAGAATAGGATTTTGAATAAGTTTTGTATAAAAAAATTCTTAAAATTGTATAGTTTGAAACGCTCATACGTATAAGAAAGTCGTGTGGTGGCCACACCTCATTTTTTAAATATATGTTACTTCTTATGTTGTTTGTAAAATTATAGATACAGGATCCATTGATTTTAATAGAGTTATTAAAATTTTTAAATTATATTTTTTTTAATGTACAGGAACCCCTTTTACTTAATCATTTCAATTAACTCGAATCGCCCTGAGATAATTTAAGGTGAGCCGGCAAAACAAATAATGTTAATTTTATTTCTAAAGTTTAACTTTAAATTAAATATCTTAATTTAGAGATAGGGGTTTCTCTACATTGTGTCACCCAACTTTGGGATGGTACCTTTACATTATCTACAACCAATATCCTTGAAGTTTGTTTCGTATTCTAATATGTTGCGATTACATTTTCTGCAACCAAATAAATCCAGATTACAATGAAATTTTAAATTATTTCATAACTAAATGATAAATACCATTCGCGAAGCAAAAGCAGAAGTGTTATTCAATCAGAATATGACAAAAACAAAGTGAAAGAAATCTTTTGCACGGCGTTGTATGTCGGGTCAAACTTTCATGTTTTCTCAAACAATAAACACGTGAATTGTAACTATGCAATAAGATAAATGAAACCTCATTCCAAAATGCCGAGAGAAAGTCTTTGTTCTGCTAGACCATTCCGTTGAAATTACACAACCTCAAATAGACATTTTAAAAAATCTGCGCCCGGATTGGGTATCACATAATTACTAAGTTGGTGACAATAAATTTTAATATTTTTTTCTGGCTTGCTAGTATTGGGTAATCGTCAAGCAAATATTGCATACCACTGATGCAGTGTTTGGATGATAATTCAGATCTATTCACGTGAAATTCCAGATGAAAAGTCCTCCTCAGTTATTTATATTACTTGAGTAGATGCATTACATGACTTGCGAAATCGAGTTACCTAAATACCGGAATTAGTAAAACAAACATGAAATAATATTTAGCAATAGTAATATTAATATGTGGAATCTAGCTAATTGACAAAATTTGATAGGTATATCTTAAGGAGACTTACGCAGAGGTGCCGACTAACTGCTGTGAGGTTGAAGGTAAGGGAGTGGCGCCATATGCGATAATACAAATTCCGACGTTGTAAGGTATTAATTCAAGTGAAACAAAGGGCAGAAATTTTTGTTTTTCTTATAATTTTTTTGCATTAAATTTAATACAAATGATTAATAAAAAATTTTTTGGGAGTACTTTCTTATAATTAAAATTATTTATTCCTGCATTTCACCTTTGAAGTTGGCAAAATTTACATCATAACATAGTCTCAGGAACTTTATTTTAAAAACTAATTCCAGTAAAACGTGCATCGAGCCTTTGTTTATTTGTGCTCTAAACATCGTTTTGGTATTTCGTAACTGAAAGCTGTGCTGCTGCTTGAAAGAAACCTTCTGAAGTCAGGAATTTGCATTAGCGCATATGGCACCAACCCCTTACCTCCCACATTACAGCAGTTAGTCGGTACCACTGCGTAAATCCCCTTACGATGAACAATACGTAGACCTGTGGGGAAGCAATCTATACTTTCTGAAGACTAAAAATAAACTTTTATTTAAATATAAATAACGGTTACTTAAATTTAATGTAAATACAAAGGTTATATGGTCTGTTATAGACAGTAAAACAAAATGAAAAAAAAAAGTTTAATTTAACGTATACATTGTACATCGACTTGCGGTTTTAACTTCTAGGTTATACTAGAGAGAATAGCGGCCATAGAGACGCGACAAAGATGTTAAAAGTGAGTCCCTATTTCGTCATTGCCGCGCGATCGGCTGTCTAGCCAAACGTTTGGCTAGTCTGGCCCTGGTTTGTCTCCCGTTAGTCTAATCAGATTGAAATGTTAATTTGACTAAAATGCCTGGTTATTTTACAGACGGATAAAAAACCATTTCGGTTCATTTGCTTTTGCTAGTTTTGCAAATTTATGTAATAGATGATACTGCTATCATAGTGTAATTTAACTATTAAGAATTTCAGATAATTTACAGAAGAACATCACATGATTTGAAAGGTATCACTCACCTAATATGTTTCACAAACAAACGCACCTCTTTTGAATTTTTTTTATTATGTTCATTGTTTGACGCCTTTAAAAAACGTTGACAGTTCTACCTTTATCCTTCGTATATTATATTAAGAAGTGTGTAAACGATTTTAAATGTAGAAATTTAATACGTTTTATAATTCCAGCTTACTACAATTTCCCTAGTAGCCAAGTTCGTTGGCCTCAAAGCGGGCCTATGTCACTCCAATATTCTAAGATCGGTAGAACATCAGAGACCCCCACCCAATGTCGTACGAATATAAAATTCCTATATCAAGTAAATGTCAATTTATGTCGTTGGGTTGATATCAGACCAACGTTGTCTACATTGGTAATATATTGGTTAAATATCTGATACTGATATTTTATTGACAACAAAAATCTACATACTATTAACATTAAAGAAAAATGTCTACATAATATCAACTTCACAAAGTCACTGTGATGTTGGTTGTAGGTCAGTGTTCGATATAAATTTTGATTAAAGTGGATGACGTCACAAATTTTTATTCTACGATTAAACGCCAACATCGTATTAACTTTGCAAGACAATATTGATATAGTCTATATTAAGTTATCACAGAATATATTACACACTGTACCATGAATAATTGTTGGTATGTGAAATGAAATATATAGATCCTCAAAGTTAATTAAGCATTTGCAATAATGATTCTCGCCAAATTAACATTAAAAGTACTACGCACACATTTATAAATAATTTTAGAGACTGGACACGAGAGGCCCATGACTCATCGCCCACGGGCGCATTATTGAAATTTTGTATTTTTAAATAGTTTTTTATTGTATTAATATAATTGGCTAACAAGTGGGTTGTGATCTATCAAAAACAAAGCACATTTTTGTTTGTTCATTTTGTAGTTCAAATCAAGTAAATTCTCTGTACTTTATTTGTCTTATGAAATATAAGGTAAATGCTCAAATCGTAAAAATGTTGGACCAATATCATGCAGTGATATTTATCCTACGTTGTAAAATGTTAACACTTGTACATCGGAATGAAATCAGACGCCGATGTCAGGCCGATAAATAAACGACCGACAGCCAACGTTGGCCCGATATTGTGTGCTACTAGGGTTGTTTTTTGTATTTTAACATTTGTCCCCATATTATAGAAGCAACATTATTTTAATGTAAATATAAATACGTTCTCTCAGTGTACTTAGTTTGTTTATTGCCAAAATACTACTAGGCGAATGTAGGGCGTGAAACGTCGAAGAATACGACAATACTGTCGCTTCTCTGTAGTCGTTATTAGTAATCTGCTTTAATCAGTTTTTAGTACATAGTTGATTTTCATATATATTTTAATGTTTTTTTTATTCAGTTTTACAGTTATTGCCTTGTTGTCTCTTTTGTACTTTTTCCCTTTGGTTTTTTGTTTGATTAAGTTCAGTTAAGATTCGATAAAAACAAAATGCGCAATGGCACTAAATCTCATTTTAATTTTTTTTTGTAATGTTTTGTTTTTATCTTTTTGTACAATGTGATTTATATCTAATAGTCAATAAATGAATTATATTATTGTTATTATCATACTCAAAATGAAAATGTAACAGCGACGTTAACCGCGCGGCGCCTGCAACTAAGATTTTATAAGGAAGTCAAGAGAGTCGAGAACGGAATGAGCTTTGGGTAAGTAAGTTATTTATAAAACCACTCGAGAAACATTAAATATCACAACGACCTTTGGTGTAACACGAATTCACCGAAAATAACAAGCAAGCACACGACCGAGACCGATGCAAATTAAGAATTAAGAAAGGGCAATAATTACATCATGCCATAATCCATTATATGCACTTTTCTATCTTACTGCAGCTAATTTTAACTGTTTTCTTACACTTGGTTTACAAGAAAACGTCACGGGACACAAATATATTAAATACATTTAGTGCATCGTGCGTTTAAGCGGGCTAAAAGCGTGGTAAGTATGTAAATAAATATAAATATAATACATCCTTTCTGGAAATCAATAGCAACATTTCTGCCATCAAGTATTATTATACGAACTTCTATTACTCGAATATCTTGATAACTCGAAAAAAATATTTGCGACACTTTCTTGTGAGAACTCCGTAACATACTCCTGAAGTATTTCATTTGACAGGTAAAGATAATATAACCGACCAGGAGAATTCGAATCAAATTGATTTGATTCGAGCAGAAACATGAGTGAAAATTATGTGTAATTTTCACTTGATAACTCGTACTAAATATTTGCGACACTTTCCATGAGCCAATTTTTTTTGTGAATTTTTAATCGTTTTTAATCGTTTTAAGCGCTCGTTCTATAGCATTACGATGTACGTCATTCGGTTTCTGTGTATGCTTTATTAGTTGTAAAACTTGTTAATAAGTGTAGAAGAAATAATGTACCTCTATGCCTTTTCACCTTACTTTTATTGGTGCCGATGTATCATTAAAAAATTAAAAAATGAAATTATGCTAGTTACAAACAAAATCGAAAATTAGTAAAAATTCTATTAGTATCATAATTATCCTCATCCTTATTACCTACTATACGGCAAAGATGTGGTATGGAAACGTATGGAAAAGTGGCGGGGCGAGGGCAAAGCGCAACAGAGAGGCTAGTGGCCATCGTGGCCTAGCAAAAACATTGATCAAGAACTATATAGTAGCATGTCAAGCCATCACAGACAAGTGAGACACGTGAGCTGACACGGAGTGCAGATGTATGCTAAGCAATTGGATTTCTCATGTATTCGTAATATTTTCTTGAACTGTTATTGTTGCTTAATTATTTGAATATTTAGTTTATAGTCTTACTTTAGTTCTCTATAATAATTGCTTTAATTACTACACTTCCCTTTATTTAGTAATATTGTTTATTGTTTTGTTACATACGCAAAAAGAACTAACTGAAATATAGAAGCTATGCCAATCTAATTGTCCACACGTTACTTTCACTGTCCTGATAAGCACAGTCTAAATTAATAAACCTCCAGATCAAACTTGGCAAGTTTTCATTAAAGATATGAACATTATTGAAACCCATTTACACAGAATCTTGTCTGCATAAGTTACAATGCAAGTAACGTGCATTCAAGTAACTTGGCATAGTCTCTATATTTCAGTTATTCTTTTAATGTAATGTTAACACACATGCTTGCGAGAATTTTGCCTGCTATTACGACATGTATGTTTTTGGTGGTTTAAATTCACACCAAGCTGCGAGTAGTTAAATTATCACTGATTCGTATTAATAGAAGGTATTTCCCTACTTGCTCTTGCCTTGGTACTTCGACATCAACGCTTTTTTCTTCAATTATTTTATTTTTACAGGAGTAGTATTAGTACAGTGTTATTGGTCTATTTAAAAACTAAACACCCACGTACTAAGGTATTCGTAAACATTTGGGCACGGAAATAAGCACGCTAATAGCATATTAAAAGATCCATTTGAACAGAAATATCCTGCGATAAGTTAATCGATAAAACTGTTTATAAACTCTACCTACATGTGTTTATGCACGTGTTATCAAAGATCCCGTGCAAAAATCATCTTAAATCTTTACGGAGAGCATCCAATAACCATAACTTTCTCACGCGAAACATTCTTTAGCGGTCCATGAATATAACTCGAATTGAAAGGGACGATTTCGTCAATATTTTGGTTCGTATTTCTAGTACCTACGCAAAAGATATTCTTTTATCGTTCAATGAATTTTTGTAATTGATTATAATCCTGTATCGCTTTGATCCCGCAGGATCAAAACTATGTACTGCAAACTTCAACAACCCCTTGCAAATCTATTATTATTAACCAACTACCGCGTCGGGATGAGATTGTGTCGTACGCAATACTAACCCCGTCAAACCACAATGCTCTAGACTCTAGTTAATTAACATATCATTCTATAGAAATTAAGTAGTATAGACACATTTTATGTCAAATTATATAGGAATGTAGAGTAAATTTAATTATCAGTTATGCATTACATTAATTCGCATAATAAGAATTGAATTAATGTGTTTAACGTTTTCTGAGAACGAAAAGAATCGATTGTTTAAGATTTTAATGATTACCTTTGTTATTATAATCCCATTACGTGTTAGATGTACAATCGCGTGCTACTATTTATGGAAATTTTCTGCGAATTCTAAGAGAATTTAATCAGGTCTGGCTTTTTTTTTTTGCTTTTTAAAAAAGGTAAATCACATTCAAACGCGATATTCTTGTATAATAACTTGTTAAAACAAGATAAGACAATGTGATATACTTTACTGATTAGTTTTTCAGTAAAATCGGTAGACCGGAAGTAGTACCTATTTACTTCAGTAAAAAAAATCAAAATTTATTAATACCTCATCAACTATTAAGTTTAAACAAGTTTCAAAATTCCTACCGGAAGTGTGTAGGGGGGAGTTACCCAAGATGGGACAGTCTCCTAAGAAAGCACATGTTAATAAATTGATAAGTTTAGCACTACAGCGCCATCTAAATATTTGTAAGTTAACTCCCCACGGTAGACACACTTATTTTAAAAGTTGCCTCAGTTCCAATATCCATAGCTGGTAGTGATGGTAGTTTGGCGATTCTTGTAAAAATATTAAAATATTTCGTACGATACAAAAGAGAAAATAACATCGAAAACGTAAGTTACCTTTAATTTATCTAAGACCGTCAATCAGAGCAGACTTTATAGTGTAGTTTACCATAAATTCGCTTTACATTTATCGCGTTAATATTTTTAGGTTAAATCGCATTCATAATTGGCAACATTTCTCAAGATGGTACATAGTCGAGATTCCTATGTTGGGACGTCCCATTTTGAGAAACTGTTCTTATGCAATACAACTGTTGATCCCCTCCTTTGTATGTCGTAATTGCAGATGCCTAAAATAGATCGCTACTACAAAAGAAAAACAGATCGTGGAAAATGATCGGCTCAAAACATGTTAGAAGCTATTAAGAAAGTTCGCAACAAAGGGTTATCAGTTCGGCAGGCCGCAGAACAGTACAATGTTCCGAAAAGAACATTGCAAAGAAGAGTCACAAACGAAAATAAAATTGTGACAGAAAATGAAAAATATCTAGGACGATTTAGGCGAGGAACAAGAAAACGAGATTATGGAGTATATTCTCCAAATGGAAATGAGATTTTTTGGAATTACTTATTCAGAACTCCGTCGATTAGCATTTGATTTTGCCACTGTCAATAATATTCCTAATAATTTCAACAAAGAGCTAGAATGGCCTCTAAGAAATGGATTTACGGGTTTTTGCGTAGACACAAAAATATTTCTCTAAGAAAACCCGAAGCAACATCTTATGCTAGAGCCACGGGCTTTAACCAAAATGCAGTTCGAATTTTTTTCAAAAATCTTGAAGGTATTTATGAGAAATATAAACTCACGCCAGATCGAATATGGAATATCGATGAAACCGGTGTAACAACCGTTCAGAAATTACCAAACATTCTTGCTCAAAAGGGTAAAAAGCAGGTAGGTGGACTTACGAGTGCCGAAAGAGGAGTGAATGTTACTATTGTCAGTTCTATGAGTGCAACCGGAAATTTTCTGGCACCTGCGTTCATTTTCCCCCGTAAGCGAATAAAAGCTGAGCTGATGGACAATGCACCAATTGGAAGTCCAGCTTTTCCACAAGACAAAGGTTGGATGGATTGTGACGTCTTTTTGCAGTTTATGAAATATTTTGTTGAGCAAACTAGACCGTCGAAGCAGCAGCCAATTCTTATTATCTTGGATGGTCATAATTCGCATACAAAAAGTTTAAACGTCATAAACTTTTGCCGTGAGAATAATGTCATTTTATTGTGCTTACCGCCCCACTGCACACATAAAATGCAGCCGTTAGACGTTTCGTATTTTAAATCGTTTATGAGCTCTTACGATATCAATATTACTAGGTGGTTAAAAAATCATTGTGGTCGCACTTTCGGACTGTATCAAATCGCAGGAGCTGTTGCAGAAGCTTTTGGCAAAGCATCAAGCGTACAGACTGCTGCAAACTGTTTTTGCAGAGCCGGAATCTGGCCATTCAATGACCAGGTATTCCAGGACTGGGAATTTTCTGCGTCAGAAACAACAGAAAAAAATATTAATTCGACACACCAAAATGGAGAACCAACACCACTGCCTACTTTAAATATAAATCCATACGAAGATCCTACTCCTTCTACCTCAAGGGTGCATAATATTTCACCTACACCTGGAAAAGATCATAACAGTGACTCTGAAGAAGAGCTTCCATTGTCAACCTTTGTCAGTAAGCGTAAAATAAAAAGCATTGATAATATTAAGCTTTCCTCTTCTAAGATCAAAATAATTGAAAGTAGTTGTTTTCAAAGGCAAAAATAATCAAGGCGTAAATAAATCAAATTGCAACCAGAATAAGTCTAATATCAATGAAAGTGTTGATGATTCAAGTTGCATCGTGTGTGGAGAAAAGTACGTGGGTAGTGAGGAGGACTGGTATAACTGCCATGAATGTTAAGAGTGGGCTCATGAGCCTTGTGGAGTCATGGATGACCTGTATTTCACATGTGCCGGATGTGAAATGTGATGTCTCTTCTTAGGTAACCCATTGACCCATCTTAAGAGGCTGGTCTCCCAAGACGGGCCCCTTGCTTTGCTTTTTTTAACGTAGAAAATAAGACATTTTGTTTATTTGTGATTAAATTCCTTACCAAAAATTGTTTGTGTTTGAAATAAATGTTTGTTTACTTATCACAATGTTTGTCTCTTATACTTAGTTTTTGAAATATTGATTTTCGGAAAAAATCGTCCCATCTTGGGTAACTCTCCCCTATTTTTGTCTTAGCGAAAAACAGCTTTTTGTCAATATCTCGCATATTATGCATTCTATACAGATTTATTAATAACGCAAAAGTATTTAGAGATGCAATTGAAATAGTTTTTGTATAAAAAAAAATCCAAATTAGGACACGAGATAACACTCTTACTCGAATAGTAGTTTTTTCGCAAATGTTTCTCAAATTATGCATTCCATAGAGATTTATTAACAGAATAAAAGTAAAAGTAAGCTTAAGCTGGATATGGGATAATTTCTGTATAAAAAAAAATAGAAAATTAGGATAGGAGGTAACACTTCAGATGACGCGCAACATTTTCCCGTTTCTCTTTAAATCCGGGAAACGTCGCTTTTTTTTTTTTTTGAAACGGCTGTTGGATAATATCAAGTTAATTCTAAAATTCTCTGAATGATATATATACAATCTGTACTAAATGGTCGTTCATATTCAGTTCATTGCTTTTATATTTATTTGGTAAAATAAAAGCATCAAACCATCATCAAACAATAATTTCTAGCATTTAATTCTATGAATGATATATATACAATCTGTACTAAATGGTCGTTCATATTCAGTTCATTGCTTTTATATTTATTTGGTAAAATAAAAGCATCAAACCATCATCAAACAATAATTTCTAGCATTTAATTCGGTCACATAAGTCACTAATGAAAATTAAGAATAATAATGGTCCAAAGTTAGTACTTTGAGGGACACCAGATGTAAAAAGAAAAGTAATTTGAATGAGCAATATGCTCAGACGCGTCAAGATAAAGTCACCTTGCATAGTGCAATCTTTTCACATAAAAGTTCAGCGGACAGAAAAAGATTAATAACAATTGAACAATGCTGACAGTCATCCTATTCTTGATCAAGATGACTAAATACAAAAAAAAAAACGTCGCTATTTTCGCGGGCTTTCATCCAAGTATTATCTATATCCGGTCCTGGACGAAACCATCCTTTCTTATCACATTCATCACGTCTACATATCCCATTATTCATGTTCACGTTTTTCGCATCAGAATGCGCCCAAAAACACGAACATAACGGCGTTAATATGTCGCGCTAAAAGTATTCGCGGCGAATGATTTATACCGATCTAATTATAACTAATTGGACATTATGAAGTTGTACGGAACGCGAATTTCAGAGGCTCTCGTGATTTACTCGCCGCGAAAAATCGAACGAATCTACTAAATTTAGAAGCGCAAATTGAACGGTCTCTCCGCATTCTAGCGGCGTTTCCAAATCGATACGCAAACACGTCTCTATTTTGAATGCAATTTAGTGTGCACTTTAGAATTAGATCGCGCAAATTTTAGGATCCTGTGCACCACTAAATTCTTCATTAAATTGTGTTGGACATTCTTTAATGTAAAAGTAACAGTCCCCAATCTGGGACTTGTGGATAGTATAGGAGCTACGAGATATTTTTAGTAGACAAACTCGTTGCAGTTAACGTATACATACCCGATGTCACATGTAACGTATTAATTTAAATTTGAAAGATTTTTTATCATTGGTCCTTCGAGCCGCACAAGCACAAATTTTGTGAAATTGAACACATTTCTCATTGCCAAAGAAAACGAGTCAAATTAAAAGTAAGATTAGGCGATGGTATATGTTTGTATGGAACAGCGCAAGAACTGAACAGCCAAAGCCAGGTAAGAATTTTTGCCTAAGGTTAGAGAAACGGTGAAATAATGGAGGAGTGGATGTGCTGACCAGGGAGATTAACATGCGCCAGTAGAACTATAGTAAAGGATGAAGAATGAAGATTTTTTTAATGCTATAAAGCAATTTATAATATTAAAAGTGATCTAAGACCACCATAATTTTGACTCTGAAAACCTTAACCAAAACAAACTTAAAAAACTGACAAATATCTTATTATTTTTCAACATAGTCTCATTATGGTTAAAACATTTTTTCCCATCGATGTTCTGGCATTTCTAATGCTTCCCGAAAACACTAAACTAGTCGTGGGGCTTAATCCTAATCAGCCTTCTGTTTAGGTTTTGGACATCGAGCAACCTGATTGCTTAGACATTAGTGAGTTCATTTAATCTTGCCTAGAGTTTAGCGGCAAATCTTCTTATTTCAATAAATACATCCCTGATTCCTACATCTCTATGCATCGACCATATCGCGTGAGTCTTTGTTCTGAAATCTTTGTATATTTTTAATGATGACATTGTTTGGCACAACCCCAAACTTATAAAGTTTACACCCAGCCTGGTTTCAGGGACTTGGGTTATGGATGAAGACCTTGTTCTATAACGCAAATTGTGAATTACGTCCCAATATTAAGTAAAGTTTTCTATACTTAAGATTCTTTGTTTCTTAACGTGCTTCTTCCATCTTACTTTAACGTTAAGCGTCCCATACATAGATATTTGGCTAAATTCTCATAACTCATAAGGGACAGTATTACCAATTATAGGTAAGTCTTGTACCTATTATGTTCCTGCAGGTAAAGTTTATATGACTTGACTTTAACTCGTTAGTTTTAGTTTCCAGTAGTTTGTACAATTCGAAATCCTATCACAGGCTCTTTGCAATTTATTTGTTGTTGTTTCGATAAAAAAATACTGAACATTCTTGCCATTCTAGATGTAAAAATATTCGCAGGTTTGTCAGACGAAAACATTGCGAAATCCGGATATAAAAATAAGAATAAGAATATTTATTTACATCACGTTGAATATACAAATGTAGTATACATATATGATGTGTCATTTAAGAAATTCGAATGAATAATAAGTTAATCTGACTTTTTCCAAACAAACAAGAAACATACAAGTAACTTAAAACCAGAAACCAGATAAACTGTTCTCTGCACTGAACGTCAAGGCGTTTTACTCAAATTAAAAAATTCTTCCAGGCTGTAGAGAGGATAGTTGGTAAGCTACTCCTTGCACAATTTCCGAAAGCACCTGATCCTGGTCTCTGATCGTATATGCGGTGGCAGCGCATTATACACCTTTGCGCACATATAACTTACTCCCGTCTGACATACGGAAAGTCTCTGATAATCGGCCCGAATTAGGTCGCCGGCCCTGGTCGGATACCTATGATGTTCATTATTCGTCTGTAGTATCAAGTGTTGAGAGAACACCAGTAAGTTGTATATGTAAAGTGAGAACACCGTCATGATTTGATATTTCACAAACAAGTGTCTGCAATGCGCCCTATACGCAGATCCCTCCATGAATCGCAGCACTGTCTTCTGCAGCTTCAGGACCTGATCGACGCGGCCGCTGGAACACCAGAAAACCAGTCCATACGACATCACCAACTGGAAAAGTCCGTAGTACATCTCGCGCACTACTTCCCCCGACACAGTACCTCCGATTGCGAAGAACATGTACACGACCGAACTTAACTTGGCGCATACCCACTCTATGTGTGTTTCCCATGTAAGTTTTGGTTGAATGTACAATCCAATATGTTTGACACAGTCTACCTGTTGGATGGATTTACCCCCAAGCCTTACAAGTAGGCTTGTATTGACTGATTTCGTCTTTGGGTAAAATTGGATCAACCTGGTTTTGCTAGTATTGAGGAGTATGCCGTTTGAAGTGCACCAATTTAGAATGCTGCATGCCGCTGTTGTGCCTCTTTTCACCAATTCCTGTTCATTTTCGTGAGCAACCGTGATGGTGGTATCGTCCGCATAGATATTAATGCTGGTTGCTGCAGGACATCTCTCTGGCAGATCGTTAATCATGATGCTGAAAAGGATCGGTCCCAGAATAGTGCCTTGGGGCACACCTCTCCCAATCAACTTCGTAGCAGACATCGCGGCACCAACCCTCACCCGCTGCGAACGACCCTGCAAGTACGACTTTATCCACGCATTAGCTGGGCCTCTGATTCCTCATGTCATCGTAATATATTGTTAGTGAGTTTAAATTAATTTCTCGTGCACGTGAAGAAACCTTTAATATTTCATATTGTGACACAGTGAGAATTTAAGTTCAAAAATCAATTATTAAAAGTTTCTAAAATCAATACCCTCTTTCATGTTAATATTTAACATATTATTGAATCAATAATTAATCAATATTTAATATTATAGAACTTTACATCTCCCAACACATACATATATAATTCAGGTCAAACCGGACCAGGGAGGTGTCTATTACAAACACAAAATTTCATCGTTAGATATATAAATTATTAAATCAATATTCCCGTCTATTCATATACATTTTACATTTGTATATACTAATTTACGTAAAATATAAACTAAATATCATTCACTATCTCTAATACCTCCTTCAGATATAAAAGCTTGACATTTGCTATACGAATATAATAGGATAGTATACGAAATATGTGAAGAATATTTGGAATTTCTTTTATGAAATTCTTTGTTCACGTCGGCTTTAAGTAAACTTTAAGTTAAATCCGCCGAAGTTCTTTGTAAATATATGTTCCAAATACACCATCGATACTTTTTGAGAATACCACATTTTGCAAATCAATTAAAGGTCAAGGATCTTTCAGATTTTTATAAAAATATCATTCACAAAGTTTAATTAATATTTGCGGTTCCTATCATTTCATAAGTAAATAGCATGATCGTCTATGAACGTTTGGATATTATCTAAGATGAAGTAAATTCCAAGTCGCCAAACTAAAGATATAATATCGAACTGTCAAATATGTACTTGTTTCTGGTAGCTGTTCGTGGATAGCTTTTTTAATCAATAATTTAGAAATGTAAAATACTAAGACTTATGCAGTTATGTATTTTCTTATATGTGAAAAGTTTAAGAAACCAGAAGGTTTTCGAATAAATAAAAAGTTTATAGAAGACAACATGATCTGAATATGTTGAGAACATTCCATTTGAAATTTAATGAAATAACGGAGCTGCGTTAATACTGGAAGGTTAAAAGAAAAAGGCAATTGAGCATTACTTCCATATACTTTATTGCGGGTATTATACTCTGCAAAAGAAAGTTAGAGACGAGGTTATAAGAAATTATTAGCTCTAGAAAATATCGCTCAATTAAAAGAGATTTAGAAACAATGAAACTACATGAAACCAGACAAACTGTAAAAGAGAAAAGTGGAAGGTCAAAAAATGTAGAGGCTTTGGATACTGGGCAAGTTGATGAGTAGTAAGACTCAAATTCTAATGCTCAACATCAATACAAACAAGACGAAATATATTACATGTATAAATGTAAAAAAGTAATGGCCTAAGGCCGTAACCATGAGGAATGCCAGATAGCAATGAAATGCAGTTTCCATTATTATTTAATAATTTTTGAGATTTGAGATATATTCGAAGGGTAGTTTCTTAATAAGTTAATACGAAAATGGTCTTGTCCTACATAGTACAAAATCGACAAGTGAATTGCATTTCACTAAATAGTCAATACTCTTGCTTATCATAGTAAAATTCAATTCCAATTTAATGCCTAGCTTCACGACGTCGTTGTTAGTATACATAAACGCGCGGGAAATAAACAAATGTAACAGCTAAATTGATACTGAGTAAGTATATACATATATTTTTAAAACAACATTTGGTACTAACTGTACAATATAATTTCCATTTTATTTTGTCATTTCCTAATGAATTAAACATATATTCAGCTTGGCAATGGAGCGTATATGATTTGTGCAACTCATAAGATCAAATAGAATTTCGCCCAACAATATAAAAATTAGTCATATTACTATAAATAGGATAATACTAATTGCTTCTGACGCAGTCGAACTTGCACACTACGAAAATACACAATATACACACACATACATAATTGATGTACATAGCCTAGGCAAGTATTTTCGTGTTTAACCATGGGAAAAATGTTATTTGGAATATTGGTAGCAAGCAGCTCCTATTTTTACGCGCCAATAAAAGAAAACCTTTCTGAGCATGTTGTAAAACGTTAACAATGCATTAAGCCACATGAGGTCAAGGTACACACATTCGCTTTACGAACTAAGTGTAATAGTTATAAAAATACCGTACACTTAAGGAATTAGTACTTAAAAAAGTAGTGCACATACTTCAAAGTATATCAAAAAAGTAATAGGAATTATGAACAATGTTAAAAACTTACAAGTATGGAAAGAAACAGTAATTTCAATGTTTTAGAACTGATAGTAGGAATATCTATCAGTTTGAAATCATTCGGTAACTACAGTACTAAGTATTTAGCGATAAATCGGAAGATTTTGTTGCTAAACATCTAAAAATAAGAAACCATATCTGTATTCTATCTAATTGGTATAAATATGCTTAAATGGGATCCTACAATTCGAGTAATTTATTAAGTAATACTAGGCTATTCCTAAAGAAACGACCGAATTAATCCAAATTTATTAAATGCCTTGCAATCGTTACACAGATGTCTTTGGGATAATTAGGGTGTGTGAAGTTAGTCCCCCTTTTTCGAAAATCGGAAATCTGACGATTATTCCACGTTGTTTTAGATTTGTTCTATATTGTTCCAAAGTATTTAAAAAAAAAGTCAAAATTGGCCATGATAATTGAAAAAACACATTTTAACTCAGTCCCCTTTTTTCGAAAATTGAAATTCTTTGAAGTTGTTCCAGGTTGTTCTAAACATTGTTCCAAAGAATCTCGAAACAAATTCAAAATTGACCGAGATAATCGGAAAAAAACAAGTTTTTGCCAGCCCCCATTTTCTCGAAAATTGTAATTCTGACGATTGTTCCAGGTTGCTCTAGGTTTGTTCAAAATTGTTCCAAAGTATTTCAAAGAAAAAATCAAAATCATATGAGAAAATTGGAAAAACGAAAGCCAAAAGTTTGAAGTCACACCTAATTTTTGGAAAAATTAAAATTTTGACGATTGTTCTAATACGTCAAAACCGGATCTCCTACATATGCAAAGATAAAAACTATAGAAAAAACTACATATATTCAAAAGTGAGAAGTTAACCCCCTCTTTTTGAAAATCTAAATTCTGACGGTTGTTCTAGGATTGTTCTACGTTGTTCCTAAGTACATCTTTTTAAAAATAAACGATAGTCGACCGAGAAACTGTCAAAAAACAATTTTTTGACAGCGCCCCTTTATTAGAAAATCGAATTTCTGACGGTTGTTCTAGGTTTGTTTTAAATTGTTCCAAAGTATATCAAAGAAAAAATCATAATTGGCCGAGACAATACGAAAAAACGAGTATCTCACAGCCACCCTTTTTACGAAAATTAAAATTCTGAAGGCTGTTGTTCCAGGTTGTTCTAGATTTGTTCTAAACATTGTTCTAATACATCAAAACCCTATCTCTTATATATCAAAAGATACTGCAAAGAAAAGCGAAAAGTTAGCCACAACCTCGAGCAACCGTCAGAATTTTAATTTTCACAAAAAGGGTGGGTGTCAAAAAATCGTTACTTTCTATTATCACTTCTTCGAAATACCTTGGAACAATTTAGAACAAACCTAGAGCAACCTAGAACAATCGTTAGAATTACAATTTTCAAGAAAAGACGACTGGTAAAAACTCCTCTTTTCCGATTATATCGGCCAATTTTGTATTCTTTTCGAGATTCTTTGGAACAATGTTTAGAACAACTAGAGCAACCTGGTACAACCTTCAGAATTTAAATGTTCACAAAAAGGGTGGGTGTGAGAAAATCGTTTTTTTCTATTGTCTCGGCTAATTTTGTCATTTTGTTTAAAATACTTTGGAACAATTTAGAACAAACCTAGCACAACTTGGAACAACCTCCATATTTCCGATTTTCGAAAAAAAAGGGGGGGGCTTTGCACACCCTGATAATTACCTATCTTTCGAGTCAGTATTTCAGTAATAAATAAACAAATACGTTCATTTTTAATATCATTTTAATTTTTGTGGTAAGAGATTTTTCCTTTTGCATTTTGTTTCAGATTTTGAGCCATAGTGTCCACCCACATTACTGGTTCTACAAAACTGTCAAAAATGTTAAATAACATGAAGACCCGGATCAAGAAGAAAACAAATTGAAAGCTACCGGATATAAGCCGATAAAGCTAAACGATTGGTAAAAGTATTTTTGGAGATCTTAAATAATAAGGGCAATCATGTATTTTGTAAGTTTTCGGGACGTGTTGCTATCGGAATAAAAGAAACAACCACTGCAATAGACCTATGTGACGTCGAGGCGCTTTGTTAGTTACATGTCGGCAATAATAATAATAATAAAGCATCATTAATTACTACTCATTGATCAGAAATATCACATTATAAAATATAAACCAAAAAATTCTAGGGTCAAAAGTGACACCATTGTGTCGTAGGAATACGATCAAATGTTTACGTCATCTCAAGGTTAAACAAGAGTTGAAACTAGTCACGGAAAGTGCAAAATTAATAGTGATAAAAAGCATAGTAAAAAAAGTGTTTTATTGGCATCATTAGTTTGAGACTACTTAACAATTAGAGTTTTCAATATTGATGCAAAAATAACAGGTCTGCCTTGAAGAACTTGCCTTAATAACAATTATTGTTTTTCGTTTTTTTAATGCTAATTATTGAAAACCTATTTTAATATTTTCATCATGTACAATTCACATCACAAATTAGAAGTTTAATTTTTATGAATTGACGTAAGTTTATGTTCTAGATTCTAGATAATACCATTTGTATGAACTTATATTGGTGGATATAAAACTATCTGAGAAAGAATTGACAATTATTAACACTAGAATTACCGATGAAATGATAATACATAAAATGTTTTCTATTTTAGCAAAATCTATTGCAAAAATATCTTTTACAAAAATGATTTCATATAAAAAATAGATTAATACATTTCATAATTTATTTCATCAAAAAGAAATAATAGGTATATATTATTTATTACATGTTTTGCACACATATTTAATTTTTTGTGGGCATTTTACATTTAAAACAAATATTAGCAGTTCTGTTTTTTTTTTACAATATCTGATTTGGCAGGATTTGAGAATATTGGACTTATTCTATAAAGAGATTTTAGTGAAGAGTGCCTACATAAATTGACTATTTTAGAGATAGGTATGATGTATGAAATGTGTTCGAATGATTTACCATAGTTTAACACAAAAAATACTTGTATTTTTAGATTTACAGACAATACAACATTGTGTTTACAACAAACTGTGGCTGTTTTTTTGCTGAAAGATTTTATTTATACTTCTTAGTAAGTAATTTAATCTTTTCATATTTAGATTCTTCAAAAAAACATGAAATTATAATTATCAAAGAATTTTACTTAACTTGTATATGCAAAACCTTTATTAAAATAACTTTCTATGCTGGATACAACTTAAATATTGTTTTTTTAAAGTATATTCCTTCGGTTTATTGATATAGTTAAATTTGCAAGTTCCTAAAGATTTTCAACAGAATAACAAAGAAAAACACAGTCACTGTTTGTTGTAAACACATAGATATATTGTCTATAAATCTATAACTACAAGTATTTTATGTGTTAAACTATAATGAATCGTACATACATTTCAAATATCATACCTAACACCAAAAAAGGTCTATCTATGTACACAACTTTTATAAAAATTACTTTGAAATAGTCTCTTCTCTATATACTTTACACGCGATAAAAAGAAGTATCGGATTTATTTGGATTGCGAATCTTGACCTAGGATAATAGCGACGTTAACAGAAAATAATCGTATTGAATAAGACATTTTTTTATGGTTATACATTCCCCTATAGTTTATATATACAGGCAGTCTGCGATATATTTTTATGCTATTTGAACATCAACTCCAACTTTGGTTTTGTTGTTGCTTTGGTTGTCTCTGAGATACGTTTATTGTTTTCATCAAGTTTTACATCAAGTTTTACAACTTAATTTTTGAGCTGAGTATTAACACTTTTATTTCGGGCTTGCTACATACTGATACTTTGGCTACTTTTTGTAGTAAATCTGCAATTGTACGGGATTTTCCATTAAATCCCTACTCAATTTAAGAAAAATAAATAATATATAAATAAATTTATTATGAATGTAGTATATTTTTAAATTACTTTGAAAAAAGACATACATATATGCTTTTGACAATAAAATAGCTTTACTATTAATATACCGAATAAAATGTATTAGAAAATAAAAATGATAAGAAAGAAAATAGAGAATAAGCAAAAAAAAATAAGTAATTCAACGAAGGGGCTCATAAAACATTTTTACTTCTATTTACTGAGAAATGAATTAACTCCTCAATTTGACGGGTTTTCGGTAAGATAGGTATGCTAGATACTGATATTTGAAATTACGGTATCTAACGGATAATAAATTAACACAGATTTTCATATGAATAAATCAAAAATATTTATTTTATTTTCATAAAAAATGTTTTTAATTTTTTTTTATTTAATAAAATATGATACTTGAATCCGTCAAATTGACGTAAATTCCGTAAATCCAGTTTAAATTTAGTACTTCCTCCACCTACAATCGTCTTGTGCAAAGCTAATATAAAAAAAATAGATTGCGTTTTTTGGAATCAGCATAAAAAACAATAGAAAAAGCATTCATCAAAGCTCAAACTATTTTCGTAAAGTATTTTTTGGTAGACCGGTATAGTAGTTGAATATGTGGGTATTATAAAAACTCAATGTGCAAAATCTTATAATTAAACTGTTCATAAATCTGCTATTGCCGCTTAGGTTGAATTTGTTAAAATTTCGCAACAATCTCATATCTCATTTGTTCGGACCCATTCGCTCGAAGAAAATAGCAAAAACGAGTCTCGCAAGGGAATACCTAATCATTTAAAAAGTGTACAAGTTTCAGAATCAAATCGTCTAAACTTCCTCCAAAGCAGGAAGCTGTATGATAAGTAACTAATGGTACAGTGTACAGTAGTATTTCATTTAATGCATTACACTTAACATTTACTTGGTCGGCAACAAGGACTGCACGGCATCAAACATCATTTCTGAGAATTCGTTATAATGCAAGCACGCCAGAATTCATAATGTGACACCTCCTAAGGTGATACGATTGCGAGCTTCAGTTTACTAGGATGATATACAAATACATAATTATGAACGAGAGACATTTAGGTGGCACGTTGGCGTATTGTTAGATATGTGAGCCAGGCGCCGAATAAATTAGCTAATTATTACTTCTCATTTTACAAAAAAACAAACATGTTTTGAACTGATTACTTTGAAAAAGAAAACGGTAATAATATGAAGTGCGATATAGAATACAGTTATAAAATAACTTATAAAATATGGGAAAACTATATATATTATAGTTAAAATGGGGAAGCAATAAATTTCTAAGTGGTCAAAACCTATAATCTTAGTCAAAAAGCTCGTGATGAGGTATGAAAATCAAGCAATGACGAGCATACTTGTCGAATGCAAAGTAAATGCTCCTATAATTAATTTTACAAAAAGGGAAAGCAAAATGAAAAAAATATAACTTTTTTTCGACAAAAAATTAATAATTTTGAAAGATTACTGTTATTAAAAACTTTAAAATTGTTATAAAATAATAACATTCATGAATAACAACAAATTAAAGAAAAAACATTTTTACGCAATACTCAGGGCATTTTCATTTATGTTGTATACAAATTGAATATTGTTCTTTACGAACATTTCTTTAAACGCCGATGAAAACAAAAATAACCACATTTTATACACAAGAAAGTGGATTCGACTGCACTTGTCCTATGCATTTACTACCACATTTTCCATTATTATAATCATGGTAAATTCCTGGTCAATTAGGTAATATAAATTTCAAACTTAATAATTTATCAGTTGTGTTGGCAGCTGACATAAACACTCCAATCTTCGAATTCATTAGTTACGTAATGCAAACCTACACCTCAACGTGCAGTTATAAGATATTTAAATTATAAGAATCATTATTTGCCTATTTATTGCATGCAGGTCGGATTTCATAGGAATGGAATAGTTATTTACGAACCAAGTGCGGGAGGAAACATTCAGAGAAGTAGTATTTTATAGACTAAATTTTATTACTATAAGAGCCAAGTGTTTTTTGCAATTTTTACAGTCTAGTCGACCTCGCAACATACGTTGCTGGTCGAGCAACGCATTAGCGAAATGTCACTTTATAGACAGTGAGTACAAAAGTGGTTATGTATGTACCAAGTCAGAAAAGTATCAAATTTTATCGCCAACCACAAAAATTTGTAATTTAAAAAATAAAGATATGATGACTTATGACATTTTATGACAGTGACAAACGATTTATGTTTAATGTCACACAATCATGTCTGTGCTGACAGATATTAGCGGCAGGTAAAGTACTTTATTTTAGAGTACGATAAAGTGTTTGTTTACCTCTGTAAAACACTATTGTAATACATCGCTTTATTGACGGTTGGCGATAACAGTTATTTATGTACCGAGTCAGTAAAGTGATCCTTTATCGAACGAATCTGATTTATGAGCCAAGCGAGGGTAGCGAGCGAGGCGAATAACAGACGAGTTCAATAAAGGCACTTTACTGACGTGGTGCATACACAATTTTATCGCCAATCGCAAAAATTTGTAATTTAAAAAATTAAAATAAAATGATTTATGACATTTTATAACAGCGACAAACGATTTATGTTTAATGTCATACAATCTTCTGTGTTCACAGACGTTACCGGCAGGTAAAGTGCTTTATTTTACAGTATAAATAAGCTTTATTGACCGCTAGCGATAAAAACTATTACAGGTAGCTTTACAATATAAACTAAATAATTCTAGAAATAGTATGTATTGAACTGAATATCGATTGACAATAATTCTGTCAGTTGTCCTTGTCAAGTGTCAAAATATATTCTACATTGCACTTTTATGGCATAATGAACAAAAACAGAGAACAATTCGTATGTCAATATGTAGAAAAAGAGAAGGGAAGAATTTACCAACAATGAATCTAAATTTCACATTTTTTACTTCAAAGCTATACCTTATTCCAAAAAGAGAAAGACAAAATTCTGAACAGGCAGTGAGAGTTATTTCTTACTGGTTGACAGCAAGGCGAAACCACACAATACTACATTCGCTTTTTGCTATCAATTGTCAAATATTTTGACATCTTTGACATTGTTTGTTTTCTAGACAAATTTATTTACTTTCATGAGTTGTGATTATTACATTTACCATTCTGTTGCCTTTAACTGTGGATTTATCTCTGCAGAATCTATATAAAATTTAATTTGGTACTGATTTTTTTATTTCAGACAGATATTTAAATTTTCACCAGTTACATGTTGTAATTTGGACTGGAGATCTGTTCAGAATTTTTCTCTCTTTTTGAATAAGGTATAGACGAATGACAGCAGGCTAGGGAGTGGCATATTAATAGAATCAAAACAGTTACTTGTGATTTTGCCAAGAGAAAATATAAAATGGGGATTACATTCAATGAATTCAAAAAATGCCTTTATTAGCTTTTACTTTTGCCAGGCATTGCGGGAGCCCTCTTGTTCAAGTTGTGTGTTCAATATGTTGAAATGTTTTGTTTTTAACCTCTACGACACACACTGATTCGGGACAGGCAAAAAGTGAATTTTGGGAACAAGTAAATTTTACTACGCTTTTGCCGTAAATATTTAACCAAACAATAAAATTTTATAAAAATAGTATTTTTTACGAAAACAATTATAATACGCTTTGAAGAATGTTGCATTATATTACTCCTTTTTGATTACTGTAATAAAACGCATATAAAATTCGCATAGGCGTTTAGTATCCCCCAGCTAGTAGCTATGAGTATAAGTTCATATTTTGCATATATGATCCTTAATAATATCTGTTATTAACCCTACAAACAACAGCTGCTCCTTTTTAGTGCGAATGCAAGCTCCCACAGGTTGCTTGAACACGTCAGGTGGAATGCAATAAAAGTAATCGATGTAAGAAACACGCTACAGGCCCGGATTGTCAATATTCAAGTGTATACGTGTACTATAATATGAATGTATATTTATATGAAATGTCAACTACGCTATGTAAACTACAAGAATAAATTTTGTTCGCTAGTTTATTCTGTTAATTGTAAGATATTATCGCTGAATTAAATGCTAAAATTATAAATTAATATTAATTCCTTAAGCCGGCACAGATAGTTTCCAGATACTTAAAATTTGTGTTTGCCATCGCCGGATTATGGAGGGATTAGCACCTTAATGGTTTTATTTATGACGTCGCACTATATCTTTAAACAGACTATACGTCTTTCGTATGGGTGTATGAACTTACACTAATTCATTTTACGTGACGCGCAGAGAATATTTCCCGCAAAATTTTCAAATTTCCCGGTGAGTGTTGATTAAAAATCTACTAGCTCTAGAATTATTCCGCTATTTTTGACTGTTAGGGATAAAGTAGAACAATTATCTATAAGAAAGTCGCATGGTGCCTACAATCATTTTGTTATCTTGTTAAAAAAGTAATAAACTATCTCTCTCTAATGTTGTCACCAACTACTTGGTTTAAGTGCAAAACTCCGTCCATTACTATTATTTTGTCAATGGTACTAAGTGTAAGATTTGTATATCTGCGCTGATGAAAGGATGATGCCTATTGGACGTGAAAAATTATGGTTGTTGTTAATCGGGCTCTTGAAAAACATTCTTTGTACTAATATTAAGAAAATTAAGTGTATATATCGGAAGTAGATTTAAGATGGTTTACATAAATAGTTTTAAAGTAAGTATGAATGATAGATAAGTATGAAATATTTACACGTTAGATAAATATTTAAAATTTATTAAATGTATAATAAAATTGACAAAAAACAGGTTATCTATATAGAAAACGTAAGAATTTGTCAGGTTATATCAAACTGAAACTGTATGCGTCTCTCACTGCAATAAATACACACCAATAGATAGATATCGTATTAATAAATACATTGAACATTATGAACGTCAACAAATTAAGAAGTACGACATGTATATATAAGATCAAACCATGTCGTGCGCCAATTCATATAAATAATAAATTAGTTTACATCTATCAAATTCATAATTATTGGACAATCAAAAAAAAAAAAAGTATCTTTATGAAACCTTATAACAAGATACAAACAGCTAAGAGTATTTTGGTGGTGGTTTTTAAATGTAAATAAATTACCGATTACATTCATTACATCCAATGAAAGTGTTAAAATATTTAAACAATTACTCCATTAGTGTATTAGTGAAATATAGCAATTGCTGCTAAATAAAGATTAAAAAACAGATCGAAATTAAATCTATAAATCAAATAGATGAAACGAGACAAGAAAGAGCACCACTCTACTCCGAACGATCTAAAACTTTCTAAAACTTCTTTAACAAAATAACAACACAGGGGAACATAGCAGACACACACGCAATTCTAAACCGTTTCCTTTATTTTTAAACATTCGAATACTAGACAGTCCCGAATTAGAATTCTAACTTTAGTGCTTTAAAACAAATGCAAAAGATATAATGCATGAAAGCACTACATACGTATTATATGTTTGTGTATGTGCTTTCTTCATACAAACACAAACCCCCAATTTTCGTTCGGTCATGTCATGACATTTCGAAATGACGAAAGGAACGAAGCCGTAAGTATCATAAAAGCAATTATTTTCCGTACATTTCTACTAATCATTTTCACATTTTTCATTTACATAATCGAAGATAAACAATAATAAATTACTTTTATTTGTACCTGTTTACGTCGCATACAGAGGTAATTAGGTGATTCCAAAAAAAAAATACAGCTGTTGACTAATTATCAGTCGGAAGAAC
The DNA here is from genome assembly GCA_963170755.1 of Amphimallon solstitiale. NCBI lineage: Eukaryota > Metazoa > Arthropoda > Insecta > Coleoptera > Scarabaeidae > Amphimallon > Amphimallon solstitiale. Next base: position 9,298,832 of record OY720675.1, read on the forward strand.
TAACGACAATTAAAACAAAAAAAAAACACAAAATTCACAAACAACAGTTTTTGACGGTCGACACACTCACTTTCGGAGCTTTTATTTTTCCTTTCTGCGTTCGCGAATGAAACAAAAAAAAAATCTGTCCCGAGTTCGCGGCACACTCAGATATCGCCGCCAAAACAAAAAACATATGAGCGGAGAACTCTAGCGGGCATGAGGCACGGCACCCAGTGTTTGATTTGATGGTTTCGCTGTAGCAGCGGGCATTGGTCGGAGAGTTCAGGCGCACGAGCACACTTCGACAGCGATGCGACGGCGTCCCGCACTAACCTAACCTAAGCGCCGTGAGTTCCGCGTGTGCAGTTAGAGCCTGAAGACCGAGTACACCCCTATTGGATGGATAGGGAGTGAAGCGGCGATCGTAAGGCTCCATGTTCGAACAAGGGGATAATGTTTCCAACAGGTTCTTGTATCTGTTTAATGAGCATGTAATGGATTCGCATGATATCTCAACAGTAACAATTTAAGAGGAATAGACGTTTTGAAATAACGAAGTAAACAATTATCTCAGTCATTTATTCAGTATAAGCCTATTTGTTATGTTTACTCTCCGAGTATGAGGATTTACAAGAGATTTAGGAACGTTAACGATGTTTTTGTTTCCTCACAAAAAAAGTCGATGTCATACTATAATAATACTGTATTCATCTAAGAAAAAAATTAAAGGATGATGTCCAATGATAAAAGACGTGGAAAAATCTCCAACAGATAAGAAATTGAATACATACAATAAATTAAAATTCATATATGTATGCATAAAATTGATGCACCCTCTGCTCTGGAGCCCGGCATTCCAGCTACCAACGCACGGACACGTGTTTCGATCTTCAAGATCTCTTCAGCGTGCGAACGTGGTTTGCTGGAATGCCAAATGATCTCCAGATCTCCCGCAATATCATTCCTTTGCATGACAAATGCTTGTGAGAAAATCTCGGCGACATCTGCCATGCAAAAGCAACGCATCAGGAAGATGTGATCTATCGATAACTAAGTTATCATATTTTAGATCACTGCAGAGATTTTCTCACAGGTATTTGTCATGCAAGGGGATGATATTGCGGGAGATTTGGAGATCTATTGGCATTCCAGCAAACCACGTTCGCACGCTGACGAGATCTAAGAAGATCGAAACACGTGTCCGTGCGTTGGTAGCTGGAATGCCGGACTCCAGAGCAGAGTGTGCATCAATTTTATGCATGCATATATGCATTTTAATTTATGTATGTATGTATTGAAAGGGATATGTATCGTTTGAAACCATTCTTAGAAGAACAATTAAATACTAAAATTCATTTTTTCTTGTTCCTTTTGATATGGTTGTCCCAGCAAATTATATACGCACTTACTTTGCCGTTAAGAGTCGAGGCATTCTGCTTTGCAGAATTTTCTCCATCTTGTCCTCTCTTTGGATATTTTTCGAGCATCGTTCCAGGTACTTCCCCGGTCCACTAGCAGCTGCGCTATCTCCTGATTCCATACTCTTCTTGGTCTACCTCTGTTTCTCCTCTTGTTCCAGCCGGCCTCCCATTCATTCTGTGAGTTATCCAAACCAACTAAGTTGTTTTTGTTGATATCACACTTCGTTTTTCTCGTATCTTCTTATTTCTAAATCTATTCAGTCTGGTAACACAATCTATTCTCCTTAAAATTCACATTTCATATGATGTTATTCTTAATTTCAGCCTCTCAGTCAATACCCATGCTCACTGAGAGTGTCGGAACAAGTATTGCCTTGTCAATCCTTGCCTTCGTTTCTCAGCTGACCTCTCTCTTATTTAAACATGTGCACTTCAGTGCATGATATAAAGGTTCACTATTTTTATTCTATTAGTCACATCTGCCTATATATCTCCTTTGTGGTTGAGTTTTCTGTCACCTTTATTGGATAACCATCTATTGTTATATTTATGTCTTCTTCCTCTTCGTTGGAAACTGTCAATACTTCCGTTTTTTCTTTATTATTATTCATTCCAAAGTTCTTTAAAGTTTCATGCCATATTTCTATATTTCTTTACAGGACATTTCTATTAGGAGCTGCAATTATCATCAAGTCGTCGGCATACAAGAATCCCTTGGCTATATAGGTTGGAGATTTCTGAACCCTTCATCAATACCCTTTGTTTGCTTATTGGCATGTTTTGCAATATCGTCCATAACAGTTATGAAGAGAAAAGGATTACAATTCTGCCCTGTCTGACTCCTTTCAGTGTGATAAAGCTTCTTGTATATCCGTCTTGGGTTCTTATTATGTTGCTCGTGTTAGTGTATATATTTCTGACTGCATTTAGTAGTTCCCTTTTAATCCCTCTCTTTTCCAGCGATGACCATATCATATGTCTCGGAAGTGAATCAAAGCTTATTCTAGGTCAATTTCACATAGGTTACCACCAAGAATTCTGTCCGAAATTTGCCATAAACAGACTATCCAGTCCTGCCCAGTCTGAAATCAGAATGATTTTCTTGGAGGGTTGAGTTTAAATTTGCTTTTAATCGCTTCTCTATTATGGTGTTGTATATATATTTCCAGCTACTAATAACAACGAGATACCTCTGCGATTGGAACATGTATTGTCACCTTTTTTATGTAAAGGGATGATAATTTCCATTTTCCAGTCCTCGGGGATTGTTTTTCTTTCCCATGCTAAGTTTATTATTCTAAGTAATATCCGTGAAGCATTAACTTCCATGTCTTTCAGCATTTCTGGCTTTACATTGTCAATTGCGGTTGCCTTTCCTGGTTTTAGCTTTTACACCGCTTCTGTAATCTCGCTCAGTTGTATGTTTGTTGTTGCCTTTCTTCAGACGAAACTTCCTCTGTGTCGACTTCTCCACATGCTTCGGCTTCAAACAAATCGCAAAAATATTAATACCATATCACTTTATATCTTGTTCTGAGATTATAGGATTCGTCCTTTATTTCTTATGCATTAAAGGTGTGTACCATCTGACTTACGCAAGGTTTTCAAGATTCTATATATCAGTTTTGAATTTCCTTTTCGTTTTTCTTCCATTTCCATTTCCATTTCATTCCTGATCGAGTTGAAGTACCTCTACCAGTGCCTGTCTTAAGAAAAAACATGTTTAAATAACAAAGTGACAATTGATCTTGCTCGGTCATCGATCTGTATTCCGACAAATATAAACATACTTTTATTTCTATATTTTTACTTTTATATATTTGCATACCTAAATACACTTTTGTAGTTTGGTTTAATTGAATATATATTTTGAATAATGTGTAATTTATTAAAAAAACATGTTTTGGGGCGGGGACGGGGGACGGGGTTGCTTTGTTGATTTGGTGATGGGATGCAATGGTAGAACAAGCATAAAGCTTGAACTGCATCCCTTTGCTATGAACTATTTATTTATTTAATGCAAGTTTTCCTTTTCTTAGTTTACATTGTAATCAATATAATAATAATTATTATTATTACACATATATACTGTCTAATCTGGTCAATCGAAGTATTGCCCGTAAAATTCAAATAAAATCGAAACTCTTCACTATGTTTTAGCTTGATTTGACAAAGAAAAATATCATCAGAAATATCGTTACGAAAACATATTAAAATAAATGTGTAAATCAAAATGTTCCATTGCTTAAATGTCATAAAAGTTTCGTCAATAATATGAACTACAGTGCACATCTGATTGTAAGTGTTGGAACAATGACGATTCTTTCAGAATTTCTATTATTATCCAGAATTACACATGCATATGTAAATACCTGCATTGATTTTATGAAAGCACATTCGAAAATATCATCATCGGTGATTCAGAAGATTATGAAGTCTTCCAATTACTAAGAATAGTTTTAAACACACCTAATTCACATATCGAATAGTTATGACGTATGTATGGTTTTCTAGACTTTGGAATTTTTGCGCTGTTAACGATCGATAGCTGTGATTTATACATTCAGATTTGCCCTTCTTTTCAGTATCGAAACTTTCGACAGACGAAAGGCGCTTTTCGGATTCCTTTTTCTTTGTCAAATCAAAATGTTCCATTGTAGTTTTATTATTGTCTACAAAGAAGTACCCATCATCAAATCGGAATGCAGGTTATAAAAATGAAACTATACGTGTATATATATATGTATATATAATACACATAATGAGTATGTTTGGTAAAAGAAAAAAACAAGCAAAACAAAACGAGTCCCGATAGTTACTCCAAAATTAAAGTTCAACTGTTTAGATTCGGCTGTAAAAATAACGTTTGACTAAGATGTGTACATCGTAAATTTTCTTTTACAATGACAGTTGAGTTTCGCAACTAATATAACCAGTAACAGCGTTAAGGTAAAGATTAACATGAGCTTTCGTTTTTACTCTTTTGTTCTCTTATAAAAGAAACTATTATAACACAAAACAAACGCATGTATGTACGAAACTGTCAATATATTATGTGCATACAATATGATCACGAAAAAGCACTTTGTCCAGTAGATATTAAATAATCACATGATTCTTGTGTACGTGAAAAAAGTAGAAGTTCGCAACATTCAGCAATATTTTGCTTTAATATTAGAAAGCGTCTACAACCTATAATTAAAATAAGTTTGACTATATGAATGGAGAATGGAAAAAAGATCAAATATGGAGTACCACAAGGCTCAATATTAGGACCATTGTTGTTCGTAAGATAATTGAACTTTAGAATTACCGTTTGCGTTCTGCGAACGTTCACGGTAAATTTTTACATTTAAGCACATAGTAAATTCATCATGATATATTATAGACCTTGCTAAAGCTCATAAAACTAATACAACAATACAATCATGTTTTTTCACTCCATAGCACAAAAAAACATATCAGTCTATCAATTAGTGTTTTAGATATTAATCAACATTCCAATGGGTAAAAACTATAAATTACGAACCGAATAGGTTAATATTCAATATAGCCAGAGAAACTAAGGTTTTCCAAACGTTCCTTCCGATGGCTCGCCATGTTTATTATTCACATAATCAATAAGATTACATTAATAATCTATTTAATATTACTGTTTAAATTTGTAGATAATTTCGATGATTCAGTTTGATTCCTGCATTCTTACCAATCTTCATATTATAGTTAGACAACTCGTTCTCCATTTTATAAAATTTTCTTTCAGTGCGTTCTTTGATGGAATACAAGATGTTAAATCGGCGCCGTATATAAATTTTTTAATAATCACTAAACAGCCACTTGGCTATATTTCACCAAAATGCAGTACAATTGTTTTATTATCACATGAAATAGCCGGCTTAGACTTACACCATAATAGAACTGCAACCAAAATTCAATTTCTTCTCACCAGAAAACATAATATTCTATTTATGATTTCGTACCAAATGCTTGAGTTTCTTCATTTGTAAGGATTTTGAAAGGTTTCATCGCTTTGTGCTCGTTTTTGATTTCTCCCACATACAGAGTATGAATCACCCAACATTACACAATTGTTTGTTTACTATTTTATTTACCTGTAGCTAAGCTAGTACGTTTCAGGAATTAGTCCTGGTGTGAATTGAAAAAATGTATGTACTTTAAATCTCACATCCTAAAATCTTAAAATTTCTGAGCATATTTTCTATTAAAGGAGGTTTGTAGTTTGGATCTGGCTCCCAAAAAAACTTTATGCCACTAGTTTAACCGATTTCCAGACTTTTCTCCCGGTTGCTTCCATTTCCTACTCTTTATAGATATCTATCAACAAAATTTGTAGGAGTAAACAAAATGGCAGGATAGTGGAAAAAGGATGAGAGGGGGTGATTAACCAACCCCTCCCCAACCCCACCCCCAGGTGCTTGTCTCTTTCTTATCAGACGTTTAATAGACTCTGATTCTAATGTTTCGCTTATTACCATGATTTTAGTTTTGTGCATGACTTCAAAAATTTTTCTCAGAAACTTCATTACCAAAATATTGACAGGTTTAATTTCTTGTCACCAGAAAACATAACATTCTATTTATGATTCCGTACCAAATGCTCGAGTTTCTTCATTTGTAATGGTTTTGAAAGGTTTCTTCGACATTCAAACCGTGCACTGCAGGATAAAACAAAAAATCATATCTTTTATTATTAATGGTAAATTTAAGATTTTTTTTTGTATTTTTTTGTGGTAAGAGATTTTTCCTTTTGCATTTTATTTCATACGTTTAGAAGTTGTATAATATTAGGACAAATGTAGAATAACTATGGTTAATGGTTGTGATTAACCATAGTTATTCTACATTTTACAATTAATTACTAACATCAGAGGAACTATTCATTTGTTAAAAATGACTTGAAAAGAACAATACACCATGTAATTCTATTACTGTGTACATAATTTTATCCACTTATGGACCATGTAATAGACCGATTAGAGAGATTAGAGACTCGTTCATTTAATTAATGTCGATATATATATTTTTCATGTTTGGCATGCAAACATGCGTTAATGAAGAAAAGGTTTTACGATGAAAGACGATAAAGTTGACATACCTGATTTATCGAGTCAAGTAATTGAATTTTTTACTGTACATATACATACCTATTAGGTGTAGTGAGGTAACTTTAAACGTATCCGTTGTCGATATAAGGTGCCTTATTACTTAAATGACACGTGTGGATTTGTAAGCTCTTACTGAATCAGTAATATTAAGCAACTTAAAATAAAAAAACGTTCCCTGTTGTCGATATATTAAATTTTGCTAATTTTTGTGATATCTTCTTGGAATATTACAAAAATTGAAATGTAGCTATTGACTATATTTCGCCATACATGGCTTCATCCGTAGGAGAAACGATACATTTCGAATCAGTAGGTACTAATATACATACAAACAAAAGAAATTAAATCAGTGTGAGTGAACAAAATTACAATCTCAAACTAATTCTGCGAAAACCTATTAATAAAACAAGCTCGATGAATATTTTTTAATTCAAGAACTCAACATAATCGAAATTAAAAACCTTATTCTGTTTGGTATTACATTTTAAAATTTAAATAACTATTACTACGGCGCGGACATGACCGGTTTAAGTACGACGAAGTTGCCACGGAGCAAAGAAATAATGTAAACAACACACGCTTACTGAATAGCATTAATTCATATGGTGAACTGCAACATCTGTTTACGACCGAGAAGTGTCCGAGAATGAGAGCAAAAAGTGCCCATAAAATAAGGAATTTACAAGTAAAATCCTTTTTTCATCGGCGTAGATAGGGGCGTGAGGGGTTTTTGAAATTTATTATATTTACCTTATATTTCGCAAAAGAAATAAAATTTTCATTCATACTTACGTTAGTTTCGTTTTTTCATTGTTTTAACTGTTAATTACGTACTTCGTAATTTTTGTAATATTCTGTTTAATACCGGATTATTGAATCGACTTCTTCCAATTATCTAGACGTAAGTGTGCACTGGAATTCGTTTAGTTTCAATAACATACGCGTACATTTTTAATTATCATTTATTTAGATCTAGAACGTTGTTTATGTTACTTTTCTGATATGAAAATGAATTGTCAGTGATCCCGAAATTTATTACAAAGTCTGTAAGATATCGTTACAGAATGCGGAAATATCGCACGTTCGTCACTTAGCTTTGCTAAAACATACACAGAAATAGTTTTTATGCCGAGAATTTCGATAGTTTACAAAATTTCGTTACATGTTCAATTATATTACGAACAACAATGGTCCTAATATTGACCCCTGTGGCACTCCATATTTGATCTTTTTTCATTCTTCATTCATATAATCGAATTTATTTTAATTATACGTTATAGACGTTTTCTAATATTAACGCAAAATATTGCTGATAACTGAAGTCTACTGTACTTGAAATAGTTGCTCTATTGGAAGGTAGCTTGTTAAAGATGATGTCAGACTGGACAGAATCAAATATTTACTTACTGAGACCCTTTGTTCAATAGCTGGATTCAGTCCGCCGCCAATTAAAAAAAAAGTAAAAACGAAGATTTTTGTGTTTATTAAAATATACCGAACTTAAACAAATTCTGATTAATTTAAGAAGTGGATGAACATTTCGAAAACTTCTACATGTACACGGGAAAATTATCATGTCCAAATTATTTCTTTCAAATTGATTTATAAAAAAGAAACAATTTCGAAGAACATTCCAGCGCTTCACTTTTTTTTTGTCGTGTTGATATCATTATACACCCAGAGAAAGCAATTTCTGCGCGTTTTTCCTCCTCCACCTCATCATTCTTTTTTATTATACAAGCTGCGTGGTGCCAAACGTTTATAGTCAAAGGAATGCCTCCGAGTAATTCCAACACGCATTCCTTAATTTTTCGTTTATACGAAGACCAACGACTGCACACGTTGATTATCAAAAACACGCGCTCATGCGGTGTTTATTACTTTGTACTACATAGCTGGGAGATCTGGAGTAGGTACGGGTTCGTACACAAATACGTATCGGAGAAGGTACATATCTGAAATTGCTTTAATATGTTACGTACAAGACCTATAAATAAAACCAATAACATTCTTGATCATTACAGTTACATTAACTGCCGGACAAATTGACTCTAATCGTATGGATGGGAGATTCCTGAAATACCGATTAAGATGTTATGCATCATGCTTCCACTCTCTCTGTATTAATGCATACATGCATATACACTGTGGAAATTAAAAACGGATAAATTCGTTTATTGCTTACAATATAATTTCTTTCGTTATAAGGGATGTTCTCTTTCCGCTGAGCCTATCAAGTAGGCGATGATATTTTGCGATAAATTTTGTTTGACAATCTCAATCAGTTGTATACAATTTTAGTGACAGTTGTCAAATATACCAGATTGTTTGTAAGTTACAGTAATTTAATGTACTCCTTTCGCCAATAAATCATGGAATTGGAATTGAACAAGGAACATTATCGACCGGTGATTGTTTGTAAAGACTGTTCTGAGGAAATCAATCGAGTGTTTGGTGACAAGTCGTGTCGCTTCGCTACCGTAAAGCAGTGGTATAACAAAATTCAACGCGGTCGACTTTCTTTAAATAACAGTTTTCGAGCTCCTAAGCCAAAAACAATCTACTCATCACAGGTTGCGACATGAAACCCTCTTTAAATTGTTGAATACTTAATTAATAATGCTAATTGCCAAATAGAAGTGCTCCCATCTATCAACGGATAACTAAACGTCTTGTATATACAGTCTTAGGGATATTTAACATCAGAGTGATATTGTCGTCTATTAAATCTACAGTTGGTATTCGTCCACCTTCACTGTCTATATTTGACAGATAATTAGATATTAAACTTAAAACAATATGTGTAATGATAAAATCAAGTGTTTTAAGTGTCTAGTGAATGTGAACTTTATCAACAGTAATACTCAAATACGGGTAGTTCGGTTTACGGAGAAGAAAACTCTGGTTCTGTATGTTTTAGCATGTGTATTACTTCAATATTCATTTTATATTACCTTCTAGCATTAAGAGTAATAGAAATATTACTATGTCAATCTTTTTATTTACATATAAAACAGAAATTTAATTACACAAATTTAGTACATTTATTTACAAGAAGATCATAAAGTATTTGTTATATACAAAAGCATTTACTGAAAAAAATATTCGCTGTATATCAACAAACATTTAACGGAATATTCAAACATTGAATATTAAAATATACGGTCATAAATATTTTGTGAATTAAGATATTATATACATGATATTTACTTCGACGAGAAAGGTGATATTTTTACACAAGTCTAGCAAAAACGTTAATGCATCATACATTCGTATTAATGAAGAGATATTCGACGAGAATAATATATTTCTTTGAAATCCTACGTGAACTTAAAATTTACTGTGGTACATTTGAAATTAATAAAATCTATCGGACGTGATTATTTAAAATGAACGGAATAACCATATAAAGATTTACTCGGGACTTACAGGACGGAATTGTTTTCTAACCACGATCTGCATGGTAACAAAACAACTTACGGTCCGCCTTTCTAGACTGCTAGAAAGACTAAGGGATAGGTTATTGGGTACTCTCTAGACTGCCAGAGAGTTTGGTGAGAATTCTCCTAGACTGCCAGGATAACTCTGATTTTACTAACAAAGTCGTCGTCTTATATAGACCCGGACTTGCACAAATAATAGCTAAAAACAGTGTTTTTCCGAAGTACACGCGTAAAGAGCAAGAACTGTACTCCAACGCACGATATTATCACGTGCAAAAATGCATTTAGAAAATTAATAAAAACACCATCTTTCTCTTTACTAATTGACTTTAGATAAATTAAACATATTTTAGAATATTTGTATTAAATTATCGAACCCATTAATGTCAAAATCATATAAAAAGCATTGATACAATTTTATTAGACAATTTATACAGTGACGGACAAAAGTCCGTTACAAGGTGATGAAACATGGATATACTGCTATGATCCCGAAAAAAAGCAACAATCTGTCTCATTTTTCTGTTCCATTTCCATGACCTTTTTAAGAAAAAAATCATTGCTTTAATTATCTTTGATTTGTTTTCATCTTGAAAAATCATTTCTATTAAGGACACATTATTTACTGGTTTATTGGTATTTTTTTTGATAAATAGTATTTGAAATACAGTAAAGATTCGCTAAACCAAACTCCAATAATCCGGATTTCCCAGTACTCCGGGAGAAATTGAAATATAGCACATTTACAATATGTATTCCTTAATCCGGATTGCCTATGATTCCGTAATCCGGATCATACATTGCGCAGTTTGCCATGTACGTCGCAGCGCAACCTCGTGTAAGACGATGATTCCCCCGTTAGTTAGAAAGTATCATGGCGCCAAAGAGGCCGCACCGAAACATTAACTCTAGCGGAAAAACATGAGATTTTACAAAAATTATGACGTGGTATTAAGTGGAAAAGTGTTGGCTGATAATTATGGAGTTGGTAAGTCGACCATTACGGATATTAAAAAGAAATCTGAGCAAATAACGAGGTACAGTACACAGACCGAGTCCTGACCGCTGGTAGTAGTCCTCGAGCTATAAGTCGCGCAGACTTACAGGTCAGTGTGTGACAGAGAAAGTATTCGGAAAAAAGAAATGATAACATTTGTTCATCATCGCATACATCAGCCGGACGAAAGAGTAAATGCAGATAAGAAATTGTAATATACTGAAAAGAGATACATATATAGGAAACATACTGCACTTCGATGCTTGACAATTTTTCCAAACTGCTCGTGCTTATCTAATATTATAAGAATCCACTGCGCATCTTGTGGGAAGGGCATCTCACCGGTCACGTCTGAATCTGCCAGCTGTATGTATGTTCGCATGAATATCTGTATAATTTATTAACGTTATGATCGTTATGTAGCTACATCGGAAACTGTTTTTCTGCACCGGGACGTAAGAAAACTTTGAGAAAAGGAAAAAACCCAACAATGGAAACTGAATTGTGTTTCTTCAACAAAGCGAAAGACATGTAACTATTACATCTTACATTTTAAGAGAAAAAGCGATACAACTTTACGCAAAATATTACGACGATAACAAGTTCAACGCAAGCCGAGGTTGGCTAAATAAATTTAAGGAGAGACATAGTATTCGTTATCTCAAAGTTAGTGGGGAGAAATTATCTAGCAATTTAGATGTTGTCAAATCTTTTTTTCACAAATTAGCGAACAAAATTAGGGATATGCATTTGCAGCCAAATCAGATTTACAACGCAGACGAATCTGCATTGTTCTGGAAATTATTGCCAGATCGTACAATGGTTCATGCAAAAGAAAGAACGGCACCGGAATATAAAATGTCTGAGAAAACCTTCCTTCACTATGCAAATGGTGATGGCTCACATAAACTGAACATGATGGTTATCAGCAAATCAACAAATCGAAGAGCATTTAAGAACTGTGCCATTCCAGTTGACTATCACGCTACCAAAAATGCGTGGATGACGTCAGCTTTATTCGTCAAATGGTTTCGCGAGTCTTTTGTCGAGCAAGTGAGAACATTTCAGGGAGATAATAATATGAGTGGCAAAGCACTTTTATTAATTGATAATGCCCCGAGCCATGCAACAGAGACGCAATTGTTCAATGATGATGAAAACATAGTAACTATGTTCCTGTCTCTTAATTACACTCCCCCCATCCAACTGATGTATCAGAATGCCATTCGACTGACTAAAATGTATTACCGCACTCTAAAAAATTTGAATTCAAAGAATGCCGTGTTTCTGCTAGCTAGTTCTTGGGACAAAGTGACTCCTGACGAAGTTCAGAAATGTTGGCACAAAATATTTTTTATTCAGACAATGATGCGTCAGACTCTGATTGGGATACTGAAGATCTAGTTCCTTTGTCTCTACTTAATCAAAGATGTGAATCAGTCAGTGGTGAGCATAGTGAAATTGCCGAAATTAGCAATATGCTGCAGAACATTACCACTGAGAATAACCAACTGACAGAATCAAAGATCTGTGAATGGTTAGAGGACAATGAAGAGCATTTGCCGTTGTATAGGGATGAGAGCGACCTGGAAGAGGAAGTTGTAAGGATTGATTCAAAAGATGCAAAAGTGAAACATGATAAGGCAATTCATTGCTTCAGTACATGCATACAGTGGGCTGAGGAGAATGGTGCTGGATTAAACTCCTTGTCCATACTATGAATACTGCAATGCAAGCCAAGCAGTGCAGTATTAAACAAACAAATCATGAATTTTTTAAATCTTAGTTTTTTTCCATCGCACGTAATGAAGTAATTCTCGAGTTTCAAAATTATTTTAATTTTTTTGTTAATAAATCTTTTATAACCTCTGAAGCCCGATTGAACACGAAACAATCATTCATTAAATTTTTAATATATACATACGGCGATTCCCCATCTAAAAGCAGTAGTCGTGCAAATTGCACACATGACTACTAGTAAACACGTCTCGGGCCAGCCGTCAAATCAACTTCTTAAGCAGGTCGTGCAAACAGACAGATTACTAACTATTTCTCACTGCCAAATATAAAAAATATAAGTATAAAACTTAGGGATGATCAACTTGTCGCAACTGTTGGCAACCATTCCGCTGGTAAACCAAGAGACTATTTTTGCAATGAATTAATGGTGTTTTCAATGCAATTTCCGGATATATAAGATGGACCCACGTACACACGTGTCAGATTTTTTGTCGTCAATACAAAGGAAAATCGCCAACCGTGACACGCTAATTTCCGTAAAGAAAACCGGCGCTATCAATAGAGAACAAGAATTTAAACACGTCCTTGTACCAATTGGATATAATAAAACGGTCATTTGGCGAATTAATGCGACGAAAGATGATTTTCAAAATCGAGAAATGCATGCAGCAACAACAACACGGCAGCAGTAATTAACAAATCATTTAATGTCGTTCCATATAAACAGGAAGAACAATTATAGTTGTATTCTGGTGCATATTCATTAATGCATACGTATACACCCGCTGATGACGATCTACGCATTTGATTCGGCTTTAATTATATTATTAAAAAAAAAAATTCCTAATTAAAGCTCAGCAATAATGGTCGAAGTTATCAAGACGAAAACGTAATTGCTAATTGTTATTTGTGCGGCATGCGTGCAAAAAAAAAACTGAGATTCATGTCTTTTAAATAGGATTACAATAGAAATAAAACACAAACAATTGTTTCAGATTTACACTATACTTAAATTAAAAACACAACAGCTGTTTCGCTACACTGTAGCTTCTTCAGGTGATAACAAATGCTGAATTTATTTAATTAATAATTAATTTAGAAATTTGTTATCACCTGAAGAAGCTACAGTGTAGCGAAACAGCTGTTGTGTTTTTAATTTAAGTATAGTGTAAATCTGAAACAATTGTTTGTGTTTTATTTCTATTGGAATATGGATTTACATCAAGTAAAGGTCGAATCTATTGAATTTTTTAAATAGGATTATTAAAATTAAAGCAACAATAGTCAGGGATATGTTGAAAATAACATTAAAAAAATACTTACCAAGTACGACAACAGGTTTAGTAGTAATTATTGAAAATTATATTCATTCATATTGAAACTGATATTAATTGGCGAAATTTTATTATAAAAAATTCGAACGTATATCTCTTGATTGCCGGTCGCGAGATTGCGATCACAAGAAGAATGTTAATATCGTTTATCGTAAAATCTCATTCTCACTTATATTATTAGCGTTAATTGGGGAAATTATAGTTTTCTATTATTGTTTCGCATTTTAAAAAATATTTTACTTTCATATATGTATAAGGAAGTATTGTAATGATGAAAATGTTCGAGATTTTTGCAGATGTCCACGTTTTGAAGTCTCCTGATACCGAAAAAGTTGTTTTTAAAAAATGTCTGTGTGTATTTGTGTGTGTGTGTGTGTGTGTGTGTGTGTGTGTGTGTGTGTGACCAGGATAGCGGTCAAACCGCTATAGCTATCAATTCCAAATTTTGTATTTACGAATATAATCTCCTTCTTGACATCTGATATTCAGTAAAATCGGCAGACCGGAAGTAGTAGTTTGCTTCAGTGAAAAAATCGAATTTTGCCAATATTTCGTCAACTACTAAGTTTAACAAATTTATAAAGAATTCATATGTATTCAAAATTTTTAAATTTAAGAAAAATTTAATCGTGAAAGTTTTTCGAAATTTAAGTCTTTTATCGAAAATCAGTTTTTTTGCCAATATTTCGCAAGTCATGCTTTTTAGACAGGTACGTTACGAGTATAAAAGTATTTAGAACTTAATTTTCAATACCTTTTGTATAAAAAAAAATTCAAAATACGGACCGGAAATAACACTTTTACTCTTATCGAATAGCGATTTTTGCAAATATGTCGTAAATTATGCGTTCTATTGTACCGTTATACATTGCTCGAATGATAAAAAATCTATCCAATATAATACTCAGGCTTTAAATGTGTATCTTCTTTAAATACTTAACAAAAATTAGTTAATTCTGAGGCTTTTTCTTTAATAATCAACAAAATAATACTCAGTCGGTTTTTAAAATATTTAAGAATGAGCATGAATAAATATAAAGACTTTTAATCTCAGAAATTTGGGTTCTTAAATGTAAAAGTTACTTTAATCTTTCTTTAATGTAAATTTAATTTAGAAAATAGATAGGTAGGTAAGTGATTATTTTAAATTGTTATATGATATAATATTTAAATTACACACAAAACTCAATTCTGAAAATTAATGAAAGTCAAATAATTTTCATGTGAAAAAAATCAATCAATTGTCAAATTTGTAATTGTAATGTATTCGTAAACAACGTAATCATTCTATTTTAAATATAAAAGTTCAATTTTAATTATAATTGAATTCTGAACTCTACCTTTTTGTTAAGAAATGTTCGGTACCAAATTTAATACATACAAAACAGAATAATCTAACAAAGCAAACTCAATTATATTATAACATTCTCCAACTTATAAATTGAAATAAATGTCTGTTTTAACTTTTTACAAATGAAACTCTCACATAAAACGTTATGTTTTGTACAATACGTTTTCCTTTTTTGTTCTAAACAGGTACGGTCTTCTTCCTAGAATCCTCAGTTAATTATAGCAATGAATTCATCCGACAGGATCAGTCACTGGTGTATTCTCTCTAGATAAGGTATTTCTTGTTTGTTTTATCAGCTTATACTCCAATTTCTATTATTTTAGGTAACATCAATTGTAATGTTAGAGTATAATGTCCCGTTCAATTCATCCATCAAGGTTGGAAATATCCACAAACACATTTGGAATTTCTTCTTTAGGGATAAAATATTTTCTTAAATGGTTTCCAACTTATGAATAATCCAATTCTTTTTTAGTTCCAGTTAACTCAAGTAAAATTCCAGGTCCAAAACTAACTCGTACTAGTTCCAAAATATGAATTCCTTTTTAATTCATATGTAAATACTTGGAAAAATGATGGTAAATAACACTGTAAGTATTTATAACGTTAATATACAGTTTTCACTATTAAATTCTTCTTTTAATAATAAATCTTCACTTTATTCCCATAAACTTGTTATCTTTCAAAATCAAAATCAATAATCCTCTTTTTTTCCGTATCTAGGCACTCTCATTAAATTCCAACATAGTCGATTTTAAGTTTCATAATAAAATTATTCATGTAGTAAGATAAGTTGCCTATCTTTATAATATTTTAATTTTTGATTACGTGACTTTAATATGTTTTGTTAATTTTCTACTCTTTCATTAAATTTCAGATTACAATATGAATTCTTCTAGTAATTAACAAACTTTTTACATATCTATAATATTTAAATAAGTTATTCCGTTTTATATGAGATAAATAATATTTCTACCGCAATACCATACAATCAAATTTGAGAACTGTTAATTTTAGATTCTACCTTAATTGTGATGTATTTTAAACATTACACTATACAGGGCAATCCAAATTAAGTGTTCACCATTGGTAACTTTGTTATTATTAAAGATACAAGATTGTTTAAATTAGCAAACTTGTAGTACTTTTAACGCTCTTTAAGATGGAAGAATAAAAGAAACAAATGAAGCAAGGCGTTTTCGAGTTTTGCCGAAAAATATTTTTTTTCAAATGGAAACCCCTGTATATTATATCATTTTCTGCTAGAACTTTAATTTTTAAACAAAAAATCTTATAAGAAATTTTTTACTGGGATTAAAAATACTTGAGTTATAATGAATAAACGAAAACAGCTAAGTCAAGTGCATTTCTATGTATCTATGAAAACGACGATAAGTCTTTGTACCAAACGTCAAATATTAGTACAGTTTTATTAGTTTTTCACTCATAACTTTCATTGTGCTAGTTATTAATTTGACAAAAAAATGATTTTTTCCCATTCAGAAAAGTGTGATATGTTAGAATCTTATTTAGTGTGCTGAAAATCCTCTAGGAGGGCAAAAGAACACTACGCTGAATTATATCCACTCCGAACACAATCACATGAGCAATATTTTCTGAGACTTTACCGAAAATTTAGAGGCAATGAGAGTGTTTTTGCCAAAACAAGGACAAAAAGGACTTTTATATAAAGCGAGGCCACGGAGATTGCAGTTATCGCATATTTTGAGGCCAACCGTGAGAATTCCATACTAGATATTGTCAATGAATCTGATTTGAGTCACGGTACTGTGCATAGGATTCTGACGAAACACAAATTCATTCCTTATAAGTACAAACCAGTTCAGGTTTTTTTGCCAGGGGATCCAGAGAGAAGAATGTTTTTTTGCCACTGGTATCTTAACTTTTGTCGCCAAAATGTAAACAACTTTCGTTATATTTTATGGACCGATGAATCGAATTTCTCAAATTCTGGAATGTACTATAAAAAAAATCATCATTACTGCTCAAAGGAAAATCTTCTTTTAGTAAATCCAAGACGTCCACAAGTACGTTTCAGTTTTAATGTTTGGTGCGGTTTAATCGGTTCATGGATTGTTGGTCCTTTCTTTTATGAGGGCACTCTAACTGGTGAAAGGTACATAGAATTTTTGACTGAAATTTTGAATAATTTCTTAGACGATCTGGATCTCATAAGTAGACAGAATCTGCATTTTCAGCAACTACAGAGGTACTCATCAACTTCTAAATACTATTTTTAACACTTCATGGATAGGAACAAATGGTCCTATTCAGTGGCCTCCCCCGATCGCCAGATTTAACGCCGCTTGATTTTTTTTATGGGGTTATTTAAAGAACCAGATTTATAAGCAAAGATACGAAAACGTAAACGCCCTAAAGATTGCAGTTAGTGAAAAGATAAACCAAATAGATGGTAGGACCATACTGAAGGCAGTTCGAGAAGTTCGGAAGCGTGTACAAAAATGTATTGAACTACAAGGTGGTATTTTTGAACATCTTCTATGAAAAAATCAGTGATTTTTATTTTCTTTTAATGATAAGTTTATGTATAAAATAAAGTTTATAAAACTAATTTAGCTGTTTTCGTTTATTCATTATAACTCAAGTATTTTTAATCCCAGTAAAAATTTCTTATAAGATTTTTTGTTTAAAAATTAAAGTTCTAGCAGAAAATCATATAATATACAGGGGTTTCCATTTGAAAAAAAAAATATTTTTCGGCAAAACTCGAAAACGCGTTGCTCATTTGTTTTTTTTTATTCTTCCATCTTAAAGAGCGTTAAAAGTACTACAAGTTTGCTAATTTAAACAATCTTGTATCTTTAATAATAACAAAGTTACCAATGGTGAACACTTAATTTGGATTGCCCTGTATATATTTAACAAGAGTACAAAAGTATTTAGAGCTGGATTTCGAATATTTTTTGGTATAAATGAAATTTCAAAATTCCGACCGTAACACTACTCTTAGCGAGTAGCACTTTTTTTTGAATATCTTGCGAAGTATGCATTCTATAGATTTTTATTAAGAGAATAGAAGTACTTAAAATAGGATTTTGAATAATTTTTGTATAAAAAAATTCATAAAATTTGGCTTATTTTTCTAAGGAAATAAAACTATTTAAAACAATTAAGAGTAATTTTGTATAATTTGAAATGCTCATAAGTCGTGTGGTGGCCACACCTCATTTTTTTAAGATTTGTAGTACTTTAAGTTTAATCCCGAGTGATAATATTGACTGTCCAAGTTTTCTTCACCACTGTTCCGTAAACTTATATAATTATTATATACAAGCGTCGCGCGCTCAATCAATAAATGCAGACAGAATGATAAAAACATATAAATACAAATTAAAAACATACGTCTATGAAGCGTGGAAATGCCATCTACATACTCTACAGTAGTTAAATAGAGAATGAAGATATTTAAATGATCGTAACTTATTTTATTTAACTAGGAGCCGTCATACGGCGGAAATAATACTACAATCCAGGAATTTGAAAGTTTTCGAGTGAAATGTCAAAATTGACATTTGGGATTTACGAATACTTTAACTTAATCCGTATTTTTAGCGTGTAAAACGTGTTTAATAGCAAACTGAGATAAGAAAAACATATTTAAGGATATAAGGATATATGAAAATAAGTTGACCTACACGTTTAAAAAAGTATAGCGCAGATGCTACTACTCCCTATTATCATTCCAAATATATCAAGTAACAGAAAATATTTTATTTTGTATCAAACAACGACTGCTGTTTGATATTTCTTGTATAGTTAGTGTTAAATACTAAAGTGTAAGGGATTACTTTCGTGCACTCAAGAATATATTAAAGGATCACTGAATTTATAAATAACTTTAACTTAACTAAGCATTTTATCAATTACACCCATTTCCTTACTACAGTATATAAACACCAGTGAAATTCAACTATTTCTAAGCCCTTTCAATATTATTTCGTTTCCCTGGTTAAAATATTTTGAGATTTTAATCTATTGTAAATTCTGCTCTTATAATCAACTCGAACACACGGAAACAGAGAGAGAGGGGTCATGACCGTAATTTGTGAAAGGCACAGCACAGGTACTTGCGCTGTTCCTTTCATAAATTACGCTTCTCAAGTGGTTTTCTCATATACACCTTGTTTGCTTTAGTTGCACGACATAATTCTAAAGTTACGTCGTACTGTACTCTACCCATTAAGAACACTCTTTTAATTTACACACTCTTCAATTGGTCTTTGAACTATGTTCTATCGTTGAAGAAGGCATACGGTTTTTAACCAATTCCTCGTAATTAAATCGCTTGTTATTTTTATCCATTTCGTTTTTTTTGCAGTGTTAAATTCATACTGATACTACGTCGAAATGACGCAATCAAATTTTATTACAATTTGCACATGATCTGGCGTTTCGGTCCTGATACATTATAAATAATGAGGGACCCCATTACACAAACGGGTACGGTTGTACAGCGCAAAAGCATCACTCTATCATCCCTGCCGGGGCAAGTGGAATCACCGTCACTCGAAAAACGCGAAGCGCCAGACGGATCGATGAAATGCATTCACTGAAACTGTATACGACAAAGAAGAGAAGACCTCGTCTGGCCCGGTGTGTTCGCTGAAAGAGCTACTAATTAGTGTGAAATTGAACGTTCCCGGTTCGTACAAAGTTTAGAAACGGCAGCCGCTAGCCCTGACACACACACACCAACAACGTTCAATCAGACCACCACAATATATATATATATATATATTACATACATATATATATATATTGTGTTATATATATGACTAGATCGAATGCGGTTCTTCGATTTGCAGATTACGTCAAAAGGATGCCGTATTGGAATGGAAAGAAACTCCGCACCGTTCAATATTGGCGTGGCACAATGCCGACCGATAAAAAAAATGTGCCAATTCATCGTGCAAAAGTGCATATAAATCATTCCCGTTATGACAGCCCAAAACCGGTCTATTATAGGTGTACAACTGGATGAAATCTTAGGCGTTATTACAGTATAATATAAACATAGTTGAAATTATGAACTCGTGATGTTATATATACGATTTTTAAAGCACGATCGTCGAGTTTAAGGGCCGTTTCTACAAGTCATTTAATGCCGACTCTACAAGTCTCTATAACCCGTAAGTGTTGGGTTATAAAGACGTAGACATAATTATGAACTCGTGGTCTTATACAATGCGATTTTAAAAAGCACGATCGAGGAGTTCAAGGGGCAAGTCTCAACATTTATATCGTCAAATATCCCAACTGGGAATCAATTTATAGTACAACTTTAGTACTAGTTTCATATTCATTTAGTAGTAGTTTAATATACAAAGAGTGAGGGCGTATTTTTATCGGTTCTGCATTATGCAGTGTCGAAAAGAAAAATATTGTTATTTATTATTGAGACATGCATGAAATTGTGATGATGCAAACTATTAGTGAAATGCATCGATGAATCAAATGGATGATTAATCATTTGTCAAGTGGGTCAACATATATACAATAACAAAACTATGTCATACAATAAGTGTTATGTTTGCCGAGTGGAATTTCGGAGGACAGAAAGAACGGTTAAGTGTTTCGTATGTGAGGAAGAGAGACATGGTAAATGCGCTACAGTCAGTGACAAAACAGCTAAGAAGTTAAGTGACACGGATATAATTACATATGTATGCGATATTTGTTGTAAACTGAAAGTGTATCAAATAATGAAGGAAATGCATCAAAAACTTAATGACTGTCTCCAAACAATATCAGAACAAAATGTATTGGTTCACCAAATTTTAGAGGTTATTTCGAACACCGAAAATAAGGCAGAAAATAAGACATTATATAGCGATCTATTGATAAAGAAAAACGATGTGTTAATCGTTAAACCTAAAAAGGATGATATCAAAAATCACACGAAACAAAAAAAAGATATTAAAAATAAAGTGGATCCAAGCAAACTAGTACTTGGAATTGAAACAATAAAACCTGTTGGAAAAAAAAACCGAAAATAATAATTACAGAATAGTAAAAACTTTTTAGTGTGGGGGAAATTACAAAATTTGCCCAATTGAAAAAGAGCGTAGCACGATTTGGCGAGCTTAGAACACAATTGGTCTATGTGTTCCGACCATTTTAAACCCTCATCGACAATGACACCGAGCAATCTACAACTGCTAACCAAATCAATTTGTCAGTCAGCCATGGTAAACCTTACGATGTTAAACTTCTTTTCATTATAAAAAAAAAGCCTACACTGTGTTTCTCGATATTCACGACGATCCTATTAAACTTTACCAACTTATTTACTTTAAACATGGCCACATCAGCAGCAGTAATAACATCGTGAACATTATTTGATGAAATTACTAAAATTATATCATCGACATATAGCGACCTTAGGAGTCTCAATTAGGCAGTTATAAAAATCGAAAACAACGTTGGTCCCAGGACAGAGCCCGGTGGAACAGCCATACGTACATCAGCGCTATCAAAAAAAATTCCAGTCCATGCTCACTCTGTTTCCTTCCCGACAAATATGACACGAACCACTTCAAACAGACACCATTTACACAAACAGAACAGAACAGAATCAAATGCTTTAGACGCGTCTATTAGTATACTTAGACAGGGCAGATTGTGGTCAATCGAAGTGTAAACACTGTTTAAGAAATTAAATATAGCAGTATCTATAGATTTACCTGCAAAAAGAGCCCTGTTGATGATGAACAATATCACTCTCATCCACAGGAAACATATAAAATTATTGCGAGTTGGTGCAATAAATTTATAAATTTCATCAAAGGAAACACTATCAACATTATAATTAGAAGATATTAGAGTTCTAGATGATGACACAAAATTCTGATAAATTGCTATGTAACGCATGTCATGATTAAGGGTGCTATATAGTGGATCTGTGAATAATGGAAAAATAGCAGATTTGTGATGCAAGATATTTTTGTTGATTTTAAATTTGGAGAAAACCTTTCAATGTCAACTTATGAAGAATTTAGTAATCTACCTCGCTGAATAATCAAATTTAGAAAAAAATTATCGGATTAAAAAAAATTAATTAACATGTCAAAATATTAAAAACAAGTTTTCTCAAAAATCCTTCGGAGGAGACTTGTTTGCTTGAGTTCACGTTATAAATTGAATAAAAAGCTACCCCGCTCTGCACTTATTTTTCGTTCAACTATTCTTTACTTTGTTTTAAATGAATATAAAATAAATTAAAATTAGGCAACCCACATTACAATGAATTGTTATTCTAGTAAAAATCTTTCCCGCGGTTAAAAATGTGTAAATATTTGGTCATAAATGAATTTTTATTTGCTTAGATATTGAGTTATTATTTCAAATATTTATTATATATTCCCTATGTGTAATAAGTACTCGGACATCCTTGGCTTATTAAATTATGTGCTATGCAACCAATATTACATTTCCGATCCGTTTGAATCATAGAAAACATAAGTAATTTCATTACTGTCAAAAAATAACAACATTTTAGTCCTAAAAGCGCGACGTTGTAACAAAACTTATCATCTCAAATATACAAATAGTAATTGAATTGGCAGAATTTGTTTGAAATAACGAATAGGTATACGATAACTATTAAATCATTTTAAATAACTTAGCTATTTATGATTATCTGTTAATTTCCTTAGATAACCAGTTCCACTACAGTAGTTTCAGATTTCGCGCCCTCTCTTAGGGAATCCTGCAAGGTATAAAATACAAGTATGGTCGTTCTTTACCAATTATTTAAAATATGCAAATAAACCAAACTAATACATCATTGTCAAAATTTCTGTTATATTTCTCTTCTACAAAACACGGGGTTCTTTTGATAATATTGAAATAAAAATTTTATAAAAAGAATTTGTGTCATCATCAAATGAAAGAATGTAGCATTTCATTTAATTGTGCTGTTCCAGGTATGCATTCTATTTGACTAGACAACGCTTATTGATTTACCATGATAAGACTAGATATTAGATTAAGAATGAAAAGAAAAAAACTAAATTGTATATGTATTAACTCATAATAAGCCCATAATTGAATAAAAATAATGGATGGGTAGATGAGAACTTGGACGTTTAATGTAGTCTGGGTTGCCTAACTTTAATTTATTTAATAAGTTAAATATTAATTTTGTAAAACATATCGTCTTATACAGCAAGCACAGTAGTATGAAAAGTTCTTTTTAGATGAAGAAAGGGGCTCTGTTGAAACACAAAGTAAAATACGTGTCAGTCATTTACTTATTTCGAGATAATTTAAATTCCTTTGCAAAACAAAAAAACGCGTTATAAAGAACCTTGAATTTACGAATGCGCACACATGATAAACAATAATAAACCGTTTCAGTTCACAAAATCAATCCATAAAGCCTGTTTTACATTTGTCAACTAATTCATGAATTAGAACATGTTCTAAAATATCGTCAATTATATAATAAGTTTTAGTAACTTTTACATTTTTATGTTGGATATCAACCAGAATCAATATTTATTTACGTCCTAAGTGATTTAAAATTTACTGTTACAGGTAATTACGGTTGGTCATCATGATATTCATGAACAAATTCATGAATTTATTGGTAAGTGTAAAATGATTCAAGATCATCAATTTATGTGTATACAGGGGTGGTTGGTTTTTCATTGTCCAGCCTATATCAGCTTTATTATCAAAAATTCAAAAAAATGTTAGAGGAAAATGTTTTTTATCTCGAAATGGTCTATCATATTGCATCATTAGTAATCTTTCATAGCCTACTGATTTTTAGCAGCAATAATCAACTTTAATATCTTAAATGGAACACCCTGTATATTTTCTATAAAAATGAATCCTCATTAAATTCTGTTTATTATGATACGTCACAAGTTGGCATATGTGTAGCAATTGCCTACGGAAACGAAATAATAAGAAAAAGTATGGAAAACTAAAATTTGCTATTTCTATTATAAATAAAAAAAAATTAAATACTAAATAGTAAGTAATGTGTCTTATAATAATTGTTGAAATTGTCCACCATTACATTCTAAACATTTGTCGGTTCGCGTAATTATGTTCTTCCTGGCGTTTTGCAGCATTGCAGGTGTAATTAGCAAGCAAGCCGTGGTAATTTTATTCTTCAGTTCCTGAAGATTTTGAGAAGGAGTATTATAAACTTGGTTTTTCAAAAAACCCCATACAAAAAAATCAAGAATTGATAAATCAGGCGATCTGGCAGGCCACAAAATTGGTCCTCGGTTGCCGATCCAGTTTTGACCAAATTCATTTTGTAGATAATTTGTTACTGCAGCTCCATTATGAGGTGGGGCGCCGTCATGTTGGAACCATAAGTTTCGTCTTAAAGCTAATGGGAGATTGTCTATGTAGTCTTGAAATTCATTTTGTAAAAATAATAAATATCGGTTCTGAGTCAATGTTCCATCGTAAAAATATGGCCCCAAAATTTCATTGCCGACTATCCCTACCCATACATTAATTGAAAATCGCACCTGCGCACGAGCTTCAACAATTACGCGAGGGTTTACATCGTCCCAGTAATGTGTATTCTTTTTATTAAAAATTCCATTTCTGTGAAAATTAGATTCGTCTGTCCAAATGATATTATTTAAATAATGTCTTCCCACATTCACGAGCCATTCACAAAATATTATTCTGTTGTTGGGATCATTAGCATGTAGTGTTTGGACTAAATTTAATTTAAAAGGCTTTAGTTTGTGCAATTTTAAAACATTCATAATTTCGTGTCTTGGAGTATTCAAATCAAACGCTGCTTGTCTTGTAGAAGTTCTTGGATTTGCTCTAAAGTAAGCTAAAATAACAACTTCATTACCGTGGTTGTTTCCTCGTCCATTTTGAATATTATTTATACGCCTTGAAAAGGTGCCAGTTAACCGCAGAGAATTTTCTAAATTTTGAAAAGTATTTACGTGAGGTTGTCTTCTGTCAGGATATAAATTTTGATACAAGATAGCAGCCTGACGTTTATTGTTGTTTGTCTGTGAAAACAGCACAGCATATCAACTTTTTCACTGTTTGTGAAGCCCATGTTCATTTTTCTTATACAAAGCACTAACGTTTTCTTAGTTAAATAAGAACCGCAATACCTTTGTCACTTCTAACTGACTTATGTCAAATATTTACAGGTATAAACAACAGAATATCACTGTCGACTACTATAATTTCAAAATAACAAAACACTTATACTTTGTTATATCACTATATTAATCCAAATGTGTGACCGCGGTTTCGACCAACATGGCCATTAACGAAGACACACAAAATGTATGCTAAAAATTTGGTGTTAGGCGGTAATTATAAAGTAGGGGGGATACAAGGAATAATATATAATACATTGTAATAACTATTAGTTAATTATAGGGAAAACCAGAAAATAGAAATTTGACTACAGTAAAATGGTAAAATGAAATAACCTAAGTACAACAGGTAAACAGAGGTGTTATATCAAATCAGTCTGATCGTTAAGCAATATAATATCTGAATTGCGGGAGGATTTGAATATTTCTAGGGCGTCTAGGAGGTTTAATTTCTTACCCTTCTCGGCGAAATGTAAGATTTTTACGAAACGAACTATAATTTCGTTTTTCCCATTATTAGGCATAATTTAAAGGCAGCTCCCTACTTGTTATACATCGTTATAAAGAGAAATGTATTTAGAATCATATCCCGTAAAAATATACAGGGTGTTCCATTTAAGAAATTAAAGTTGATTATCGCTGCTAAAAATCAGTAGGCTATGAAAGATTTCTAATGATGCAATATGCAATATGCATTTTGAGATAAAAAACATTTTCCTCTAACATTTTTTTGAATTTTTGATAATGAAGCTGATATAGGCTGGACAATGAAAAACCAACCACCCTGTATAAATTCATGAATTAATTGACAAATGTAAAACAGGGTTAACAAGTAAAGATGTTCTCATAGGCTAGGTTAAGCCTTTACGGTAGCCTTCAGTGAGTTTCCAAACTTACTTCACTAACAGAAATCACCAAATATCGCAAATGAGCGAAAAGAAAAAATTCCTTTTTCTTGCATGTTACAAAAAATAACTCTAAAATCACTTACCTTCTGTAGAATCTAAGCCGCTGTCCTTATCTTCAGTCATCCTTTTGTCCACTGCAATAAAAGAATAAAAACAGGAATAAAAATTTTAAATCAATTTTTGAAAAAAAAAATTACATCATTTTATAACTGTGGATGTCTATCTAGAATCTAGACTGTCTTTCTCGAGCGTTGTAGACTTTGGAAAAACTGCAAAATCTGAAACTTACCCGCGTTTTGCACATGTTTCAATGAATTTATATAATTAAATAATTATTTTATTAATCTGTTCCTTTGTTGCTACCATTTCTTGATGCAATATGATTTTTGAATAAATTTTAAATACATAATTCCTTTTGAAGCACATTACGTATCTATTGACAACCAGGATGTTCAAAATTCACGATTCCATGTAGCATCCTAATAAGAAATCGAAATGGGCTCTTTGCATTTGAAAAAATAAAGATGGCATTAATTTCCGGTATTTCCGGAAGTGCCGCCACTATTATGGATGCGTGCTATGTGAATCAGTTTGTATGTGCTACTATTTTGGATGTTTTATTTAGAATTGCAGGTATTCCGCTAAATCGAATAATCGTCAGTCTGCATATATTGACTACCGTATACTTGTCTATTGGCGGCCATGTTTACTCGAAATTGTCCACTAATTTGCTCTTGCATTATTTTTCCTAACTTAAAAAAAATGGTCTCATATCTATCGAAACTCTTACTACAGTTAACGACAACAAAAAGCATTTTTGAAGAAATACACATAAGTTAATCCTTTTAACTGTTAAAAGTTAAAAGGATTAGACATGGCGAATCTACCAGTATATTTTAACTTTAAAAGAATGCGGCATTCTGTATATCAGTGGTTTTGAAATACACTTGGACCACAATGACATCTAGCAGTGGCGGCTGCTGCTGGGAGGGCAACGGGGAACTGCCCCCCCCCCCCGTAACAAATTTCTTTTAACAGATAAATAAATTATGAATACCAATCCATATATATTTTTATCCTTCTCTAAAATTGTGATTTTGCTGCTTGAGATTTTTTCGGAGGAAGTAACAATCCGTCTCTTCAGCGCGCTTAAAGATCACAGTCTGACGTAGGCTCCGAGGCATCTCACGCGAGTGCACCGTTTGTATTAGAAATCGAGTGGATAAAAAGTGGCGTGGGGCGAGAGCGGTATATGTCAGCGAGCGGGCACTACACTGTGATGCCGGATGACATCCAGTATGTAATATCAAAGAATAACAGAAGTGACAAAAGCCTGTCTTAATATTATAACTTATAATTTACGAAAGAATAATAAGTAAAGGTCAGTTAAATTTGTGTTGATATAAATAATGGAAACTGTACGAAAGAAGAAATCCGGCGTACGTAGATGTATTTTTACTTGTAAAAATGTTCAGCAACAAAGTATATTCTACAATTTCTTTTCGTTTCCTAAAGAAGAAAATCGGTAAGTTTTAGCTATTGAGTAACAGATAATTTGTAATAATTCATCTTTGTAGTAAACACTTTGAATGAAACTTTTTATATAGTGACGGAACCTCCTTCGAAAATAAGAATTTTAGAGAACATCGTTATCTCTCACAGCCATGACCATAATGAAAATAAACCAATTCCAACCTCACTGGTTAAGGAACTATCTAAAGGTAAATGTTTATTATAAAATATTATTTTATAAGAAATAAGTATTATTTGAAATTTTAAAAGCATACTAATTTCAAGATGTATTTTAGAATGTGTGGAAACTATGAATGTTCCTAGCACAAGTGATATTGGATCCCAAAATTTAGCAGAAAGTGAACCACCTATAGGTATGACAATTAATATTTACTGAAGAATTCGAAGTCATTTTTGAACAAAAATTCAACACATATGTATTTAATCTAGTATAAAGTAGAATAATTTAGAACTTTTCAGTTACAAACATACAATTAATTTCTTTTAACGAAATGTGCAATTTTTTAATTGTATATTAGCAGTTATGGAAATCTCTCTGCCCATACATCCAGAAAGGAAAGACTGAGAAAATCTCTAAAACAGCATCGAGTTATAGCTACTAAATCTAAAATGAAATTCTATCCTAAACAGGAGAATTTACAATATTTTCTAGGGCTTTGTGACAGATATTTATCAAATGAACTGGCAACTGTTGTTAAATTTAATGCAGTTAATAAAAATAAGAATAATTGATTGAAAACGGAGATACGTGTTGAAACTCCATAATTTACAAGTAAAAATTGAAATAAATTCAAATTGAGTTCAAAACAGTTTTATTCAATTCACAACAATTGTTTCACCCTACTAGGGCTTCATCAGGTGATGAATATTATAATAATATTTTGTATTATAATATTCATCACCTGATGAAGCCCTAGTAGGGTGAAACAATTGTTGTGAATTGAATAAAACTGTTTTGAACTCAATTTGAATTTATTTCAATTTTTACTTGTAAAAATAAGAATATTGTAAGATACAGCATACAGTACAAATAATTTGCTTTAAATATATATTTTTTGGGATCAAGCGTTTATAAGTACTTAAGTAAAATACTTCAATTGGCAAGCATAAGAACATTACAAAGATTAACACAGAATTGGAATATATAACTCCACGAGTGTTGATTTTGTGTATTCTGCAATTGAAATGAAAACTGCTCGTTTTACACCAGAAGCACATGAATGCATTCTACGCATTGATGAAATGTCACTAAAAGCTAATTTATTTTATAATATAACTAAAGACGAAATTGTAGGATTTCATAAAATAAATGGTCAAACAACATATAAACCAGCAAAATTTGCTATGGTTCCCTTTGCTAAGGGCATTCATACGAATTGGAAACAGCCAGAGTTGGTTATGTATTAGTCAGCAGCATATGTAGTGTACAATACTAAAGTTATTTGCAGTTGGGCTTTCTGTCCGAGCACTAGTATCTGATGTCGGATCAAATTTTTGTAGGTATTCAAAAGAAAAAGGAGTTACTCCAAAATCACCATACTTTTACTTAGAACTTAAAATATTGTAAGGAAACCAGCAGACATCCGAGCGACAATAAAAAGAGGTTGTAAATCATGTCGACGCGACTGGTAAACATTATAAAGCAATAAATCATCCATTTGCGTTGTACTACAAAGAGACAGAATGTCTGGCGAATGTTCTACAAACATCGAGAGGGAGATGGAGTTACGCGAATGCTTCGAGATGTTTCGTATGTGTATATAAGGCGACTGGGTCACCGATGGATTAATTAATTCCGGAATAAGAAAGTCCTTAAGTAGTCTCGTGCCGAACAGTAAAATAAATATAAGAAATAAATAAATAGTTCCTTAAGTGGTAGCCGAAGAAAAGACGATAAATATTAGAGTGTTATATAAATAGAAGTGATATAAATACGGTGCAGTCTTTATTATAGTGCAAAAAGATATAAATATACGGACAATAATATTAGTAATAGAAATAAATACATGTGTTAATTCATTTATAGTAGTTTTAAGTGTGATACGTTAGTTTTATATTTTATATTGTAATTAATTTTACGTGTATGAATATACAGACTGTTTTTAATAAATAAATTGCACGAGTTGTTTATTGCGAACGCGAAAACGTTACAATATTTTAGTTTTTTGATGTATCACATCTTGTTAAAGGAACTGGGAACACATTTTTTAAATACACAATACAATTTTACAATTTTACAGCAAACAAAACATTTTTAGATGAATTTTATAATAAGATAAACTCATGAACACCAAACTTCAGTGAATTAGTTATTAATCATTTTGCTAATCGTAAGGAACGGTGAATGGATTTTATTTTCAAACAAATTAATTAAATAACATATTGGGTTTATTTTTTTGTCTGTACTTAAGGCTCCGGGCTACCCAAATTATAGGTATATGCTATTACATGTAACCGTTTTTTTCTTTTTACTTGCTTATTTGGTAACATGAAGCAATGCACTATTTTTTCTTATATACGTATGGATGAATGCAATGTATCTATGACGCCCTTTTTTCAAAATAGTCTTTAAATGTGTCTAAAAAAAAATAAAACGTCCAACCATTTTTTTCTTTTTTTTCCTTTATTTCTTACCATAGAAGAATAATTTTTTTTTGTTTAATAGAGCGTTTGAAAGTCTTGCTCGCTATGAGGCCCCTTTTTTTTCAAAATTGATATTTTCTTAGATATTTGATATAAAAGAAATTAAAACTAGGCAGCCCACATTACATTCCAGAAACAAGGTGAAGGGGAGGGATAGATCTCTGGCCAACAGCTTGTCTAGAGGGCGGGTACAAATGTGTAAATATTCGGGGATAAATGAATTTTTATTCTCTTGGATATTGTAGTAGATATATAATCTGGGCACTTTTACGAAAAGTGTTAAAATGAGTTATAATTTCCAATATATTATGGTATTTTATGCTGGTTCTTTGAAAGATATACCTCCACTTTTTTTGACGCTGAAAATATTTCTTTTGTAAATAGAACACAGTTTATTTTTGATTCGTAAGATGGGAATTTAATTCTTTTTCAAAATGTATATCCTTCTACCTACCGCTAACGAATTTTTTTATATTTATACTACAAATCTTCTGCTAAATGTGTTTTTTTTTTTGTTAATCATCTCCTAGTTACACAAACTGTAGGCGTAGTATGCACATTATTTTTTGTCTGAACTCTCCGGCATACACAAGTTATACAGCAGTGCAGAATAAAAGGCGGTAAATAACAGGTGCGTCATAAAAACACTGTTTGTACTTAGAGTGTGAATATTGCTTATCACAATTTATTTACCTATTTTTTTGCTAGAAATATACATACACATATATACCGGGTGTCCCGTAAAAAACGCCAACAATAATAACTCTGTTATTTATTGTCCGATTTTATTGAAACAAAAAGTCAGTTAATTAGTATCAAAAATACTACAAGAAAGTAGTGTTTTAGTTGTTTTCATTAATGTCAAACGATAGTCAACTTTTTGACTTTAAATGGAAACAGATATATTTTTGGCAATATAATAATAATAATAATAATAATAATAAGCAACTTTTATTTCACATCCATGTGTACAGATATAGAAAACATAATAATGACAACAAAGAGATATATATATATAAGAAATTAAAAATGTACTTTGTGAAATTAGGCGGAGTTCGGGGATAAATGAATTTTTATTCTCTTGGATATTGTAGTAGATATATAATCTGGGCACTTTTACGAAAAGTGTTCGTGTCACCCTAAAAAAATGAGTTATAATTTCCAATATATTATGGTATTTTATGCTGGTTCTTTGAAAGATATACCTCCACTTACATGTAACTATGACGCCCTTTTTTCAAAATAGTCTTTAAATGTGTCTAAAAAAAAATAAAACGTCCAACCATTTTTTTCTTTTTTTTCCTTTATTTCTTACCATAGAAGAATAATTTTTTTTTTGTTTAATAGAGCGTTTGAAACTCTTGCTCGCTATGAGGCCCCTTTTTTTTCAAAATTGATATTTTCTTAGATATTTGATATAAAAGAAATTAAAACTAGGCAGCCCACATTACATTCCAGAAACAAGGTGAAGGGGAGGGATAGATCTCTGGCCAACAGCTTGTCTAGAGGATTTTTTTTTCTGAATTCAACAATGTATAAAATGTCTATTTTTTTATAAACGATTATTGAAAGAAAACCATTTATTAAAATTGACCATGTTTTTAATAAATTATGCATAACATTTCGAATGTGCTATGAAACATTGAAAACGTCAGTATTATAAGTATTATTCTAAAAAACAAAACAAAACAATTCACAGTAATTGTTCAAATTGCCCGCCACCTTGTTCAATACATAACGCACATCTCCTAATTACTCCACGAGTCGCATTTAAAAGACAAACGCCAGGTATTTCTTGACAAGTGTTACTAATTCTTTGTCTTAAAATGTCAATATTTTCTGGAGGTGTCAAATAAACTCGATCTTGTAAATAAGCCCACAACCAAAAATCTAGGGGCGAAAGATCGGGTGAACGCGCAGGCCACTCGATAGGACCGTATGTTCCTATCCACCTATTTCCAAATTGGGTGTTCAACCAATCAGTATTTACTCTGGCGTTGTGAGCGGGGGCCCCATCTTGTTGATAAAATATTCTATTTAAATTTGCCAAAGGTAATTCATCTAAAAAGTTTTGGAGATTTTCGTTTAATAAAGTGTGATACTTTTCTTGATTTAAGCAACCATCTATGAAAAACGGTCCAATTAATTGATCGCCTAAAATACCACACCAAACGTTTACGCTGAACGTCTTTGAAAATTATTTTCAATGACAAAATCGGATTGTCTTGGCTCCATTGTCGATGTATGTTTCTATTAAAAATACCATTGTTGCTAAAAGTGCATTCATCAGACCAAATTATCATACTGTAAAAACTCCGGTCTTGTTCTAATGCATTTAAAAAAAGTCGACAAAACTGTATTCTTCGGCGTTGATCATTTTGTTCTAATGCATTAACTTTTCGAGCTATGTACGGTTTAAATTTGTGTTTTCTTAAAATACTATGGACTGTAGTTGATGCCCCAATATTATGTGCAATTTCGCGAATCGAAGTTCGTGAATTTTCTTGTAGTGCAAGAAGAACATCATATTCCGTATCTTGGGCGAATCTACGTCGCTGTGTTTTAGGTTTTTTAAATGATCCATAATTCCTCAAATTCGTTTCAATTCTCTGAAATATTTTCGAATCTGGAACTTCTCTGTCCGGAAAACGAACGCTGTAACGCCGAACTGCTTGAAGACGATTTTTATTACATTCAAAAAACACTTGCAACATGTCTGTTAACTCATTGTTATTCATTTTTACGAATATACTTTTTTGTGTGGCAAAACGTTCAAGCAGAACAATAAATAAGACTTAATAGACACTCACACTGACGTTTATTGACGTTTATCGCATTTTTGTTTTTTCATGGGGCATTCCAAAATTTATAAATAATGGAATACAAAGATGAAATTTATTAAGTGTTTAATATTTTTTTTCAATAATTGTTTATCAAAAATAGACATTTTATACATTGTTGAATTCGTTTGACATTAATAAAAACAACTGAAAACAAACAAAACACTGCTTTTTTGTCGCATTTTTGATGCAAATTAACTTTCTTTTTGTTTGAATAAAATCAGACAATAAATAACAGAGTTATTATTGTTGGCGTTTTTTACGGGACACCCGGTATACGTATATAATATGAAAATAAAAATAAGAAGAACTAATTTTTGCTGCCCTGTTCGTATTGATAATGTTCATAAATTAAAACATTTTTTTCTTTTCTTGGCAAATAGCGGCCATAAATACCATAAATAAAACTACATTTTCTTGAGTGTTTCGACATTTATTAACATGTCTTTTTCGAGTGTGTGAAGAGCCCCCTTTTTTCGAATATCGGATATCTGACAGTTGTTCCAGGTTGTTCTAGGTTTGTTCTAAATTGTTCTAAAGTATTTTTAAAAAAATGTCAAATTTGGCCGAGATAATTGAAGAAACCGATTTTGTCACCCAGCCCTTCTTTTTTCGAAAATTGAAATTTTGAAGGTTTTTCCAGGTTGTTCTAGTTGTTCTAAACATTGTTCCAAAGAATCTCGGGAAAAAATCAAAACTGGCCGAGATAATCGGGAAAAAACGAGATTTTGCCAGTCGCCCTTTTCTTGAAAATTTAAATTTTGACTATTTTTCTAGGTTGCTCTAGGTTTGTTCTAAATTATTCCAAAGTATTTCATAGAAAAAATCAAAATCAGACGAGAAAATGGGGGAAAATGAAAGCTAAAAGTATGAAGTCAGACCCAGTTTTTGCAAAAACTAACATTTTGACGGTTGTTCTAGATTTGTTCTAAACATTGTTCGAATACGTCAAAACCGTATCTCTTATATATCAAAAGATATTGCAAAAAAAACAAATCCAAAAGTGTGAAGTTATCCCCCCTTTTTTTTGAAAATCTAAATTCTGACGGTTGTTCTAGGTTTGTTTTAAATTGTTCCAAAGTATTTCAAAGAAAAAATCATAATTGACCTAGTTAATAGGAAAAAACGATTTTCTAACAGTCCCCCTTAATCTCTTGGGAAAATATATATTTACTACTTATATTAGATACTTAACTTCTCACTTTTGGATTTCGTATTTTTGTAATATCTTTTGATATATACGGTTCTGAAGTATTAGAATAATGTCTAGAACAAATCTAAAATAACCCTCAGACTTTCAATTTTCGCAAAAGGGAACTGTGAGAAAATCGTGTTTTTCTATTATCTCGGCAAATTATGATTTTTTCTTTGAAATACTTTGAAACAAATTAAAACAAACCTAGAACAACCGAAAATAACCGTCAGAATTTCGATTTTCGAAAAAAGAGGCGTTGGCGAAAAATTGCTTTTTGCCATTTTTTCGGCCAAGTATTATTTATTTTTTGAAATACTTTGGAACAGTTGAGAACAAACTTAGGGCAACCTGGAACAACCGTCAGAATTACAATTTTTAAGAAAGGGGGGGCCGGAAAAAGCTCGTTTTTTCCGATTATCTCTGACAGTTTTGATTTTTTTTCGGAGATTCTTTTGAACAATGTTTAGAACAACTAAAGCACCCTTTATAATTTCAATTTTCGAAAAAAGGGGGGCTGGGTGACTAAGATATTTACAGGCAGGAAACACAAGAACAAAAGACTACAACTAGGGACGCTTATGTAAACTATATGTACAGTTTAGTTTTTAGTAAATCGATAATTGATTGTTTTAAAGAAAAAAAACATAAAAACCAAATTTTGTCAAATATCTAGAATAAGTTAGAAAACAAAAAAATTAATTTCCTGTTGTATATGTAGGAAATAATTTTCTACTACTAGCACTGTCGCTTTAATTTTTCACTAAAACTGATATATTTTATTATTAATCTTATATTTATGTACTTTGTAAATTAATAATATTTGTGTATTCCCTTGATTCATTTAGGTACTAAATTAATATAAAATCCATTTTCTTTTACTTTCTCCATATTTTAATGTGGTTATACCTGTTACAGATTGTTTAAAATATTATATAATAAATAATATATAAATTAGTTATTTTGAACACCATATTAAAATAAAATGTCATACGAAAGAACTATCAAGAAATCGAAAATCAATAATAAGAAAATAACTTGGTATGTCTGACCGAAAAATAAAAACCACCCGTTTATCAGTGTGGTAAACAAGATCAGTAAAAAGCATTGGAAATTATCAATTATTTGTCTTGAATTTTTAGAAAGTATGGTTTTGATCTATAATAACAGAACAATGAATAAATGAGAAAACAATATAGAAATCTTCTATTAGACGGGTGTATTTCAGATATGTATATGTTAAGAAAACACAAAAATTGTGTAGCCAACTTTTTATTCAATACGAGAATATTCATTCCGAAACATATGTGTATTTCGCACCCCGAGCCCCCACTTGTCTGTCTTCCTTACAGTCCCATACATATAAATATGATGTTTATTATCAGATATTCTTTAAACATTATTCCGTTGCAGTCTCCTAAGTGTAGGCCACGCCCTTATAGGAGAGGTATTGAAGAGGGGAAGTTACGGGGGACATTTCCACACTTTTAATTCAGTATATGTTATGCAACTCGTATTACTTCAAATCGCAATATTAAAATCAGTAGTCCGGAGCCTTAATTTTTGATATTAAACACTCGCACCCCCCCCCCCATGCCCCCCCCCGTCCTAAAAAATCACAGACCGCCACTAACATCTAGCAGTCGTCATTGCTACCAATTAT
The DNA here is from genome assembly GCA_963170755.1 of Amphimallon solstitiale. Lineage (NCBI taxonomy): Eukaryota > Metazoa > Arthropoda > Insecta > Coleoptera > Scarabaeidae > Amphimallon > Amphimallon solstitiale. The sequence goes on from OY720675.1 coordinate 9,335,147, forward strand.
TTGCCCGTAAATTATATTTCAATTTTAAGGTAAAACATTAAAATTTCAATATTAAAAAACAACATTCTATTCTCGAAATATCTGCATTTTTTTGTTATTTAAAATACACAAGCACGGGAATAACTTTTTCTGATAAAGCGTGTATATTTGTATTTCCCGTTACTTAATCGTTTAGATATTTATAAACATTTCTATCAGAGAATGACTAATTGTGAGTGAAAATACATGTGAAGAGGATATTACTATACTACAAATGCTCGTAAACGATAAAATAGTAAAAAGCAAAACACAAGTAGACGTTATATTTCGGGTACTTACATTGCGTCCAATGAGAACCCTGTTTCTTCCGGTTGTCTTTGGGCCTGAAATCCATCAATTTATGAATTCCTTTTTTCGTTATTGGACCGGGGCAGAAGTCCTCGTACAGTTTAACACACGGCCTGTGCAAATTAATCCGACACTCTGCGAAGAAAAGAATGACATACAATATCATCATCAAATGCATAAAATCATGACGTACCTTGACACTGATACCCCTGAGGTCCGATACCGTAGATGATCTGGTGGCAGTGATAGCAAGATATTACAGTGTAATATTGTTGAGCCACGTAGGTATGTCCAAGAACAGAAAACTGAAAACAAAGAAAAATTGATTATAAGCATGATGATTTTTTTCTAAAAAAAACATTACTCAATACATTTTTAAAAATAGCTTATATAGCTTAAGAGCGGCGTTTACCAACAAATAGAAACTTATGCAACTTATATTACTCGCGGGACGGGTAGACACAAGGGGGTGTGAGTAGGTGGAAGTAGACGATATTCGGTTCTGTCACAGCGCTTCGGTTTTATTCACAGATTCTGTCATAGATAAAGGAATAGTGTAGATGGGAAACATAATGTATAAAGAATGAGTACTTACGGCATTGTTGATGTTGTTAATGTTTTATCAATAAGCCAATTTTCGCTTGCCCATAACTGTTATATTATTATACACTCGAATATTATAGGTGTATATGACATTTAAATGCGAATGACAGTTTGTATTTAAACTGTCACTCGCATTTAAGTCTGCAATAACCGACCGATTCCGATAGATTTTCGTCTTCGCTAGGACCGGTAGAGATACCGTAAAGTGGGGATAGACGACGCGAAATACCTCGTGTAAAATGTGTGTGACAATGTTTACTGTTTAATGTTTTTTATCTTTAAAAATAATTACATAAATTTGATTTTTTCTTTATATCGTACATCGAATGTGCAGCTGGCGCGTAGAGGTCGTTTTTTTTTCTTTTGTGTGCCAGCCTTAGTTAGTAGACATTAATCAAATTCATGCATTTTTGTGGTTATTTCTAAAACACATAACTTTCTTAAGAAAATAAATTAGTACAAAAACTGACCTTGCCATTATAAATTGATGCCTTTTGCATCACTAACCCAAATTTGAGATTCTAAAATTACAAAATGAGTTTAAAAAACGCGAAACGGCGATGCCCTAATTTTCGATAGGTAAACGCCCCTCTTAATGTTATGATATCAATATATTTGTGAAGAAATATCTGAACACATTCTCTTTCTTGCACAAGTTTTAATGTAATCTTATAGGGAAAGTATAAGTATTGTTTTTTGGTGTATTATAGGGGAAGAAAATACAGAAGTATTTAATCTTACAAAAACTCTATTGCAATAATTTTTACAAAAGAATATAGTTTATTAATAGTTGAATTAGTATGTCAAAAAGTTAAACTGATAGACCTTCCCATACACCATTAATTAACTGTGTAATAAGGACAGTTTAAGACTTACGAGAAGGAATTGCAACAGTTGAAACAGTGTCACGGATTTGGAATGAAAAGGAAGAAATCTAGGAGGCGAAACAAGCTATAAAATGGAGTAATTAGCTAGAAACGGAGAAAATAAGCTAGTAGAACAGGTAAACTAAGCTAGAAAAGGGAGAAATAAGTTATAAAGAGATTAAGTTAGCATAATACAAGTCAAAACATCCTAAAACATTATAGCTTTTCGCATTCATCAGTCTGTATTGCTCATAATTAGGGAGCGGAATCGAACGAGCTAAACTACCACGGAGCCACAACCGTGAAAAGAAATAATGTAAACAATTGCGTGTTGTTTACATTATATCTGAATAGCACTAATTCATAGGGCGAACTGCAACATCTGTTTACGCTCGACAAGAGACCGAGAATCAGAGAAAAAAGGGCAATAAAATAAGGAATTTATGAGGTAAAATTCTTTATACACGGGCGTAGATAACGGCGTCAGGAGTGTTTAAAATTTATTATATTTACGATATACTTCCAAGAGAAATAAAATTTTCATGTATGCCTTACGTTAGTTTCCTTGTTTCATTGTTTTAACTGTTAATTACGTACTTCGTAATTTTTGTAATAATTCCTGCCGGTTCATTGAATCTACTTCTTCCATTTATATCGACGTAAGTGTTAATTGGATTTTGTTAAGATTAAGATTAAAATTTTTAGTTATCGCTTATTTAGATCTAGAACATTGTTTATGTTACTTTTTCAGATATGATATGGAAGAACGTCGAGAAATACATCGTGAAATAATGGCGAGTTGGATTGAGGGTCATACTGATTGTATGTCCATTGTCAGTGATTCCGATATTTATTGCAAAGTCTGTAAAATATCGTTACAGAATGCCAAAAAATCGAACCTACAACGTCACTTAGCATCGCTAAAACATACACAGAAATTGGACCCGTTGAAAGCTGACAATTTTAACGAAGAACTCTGTGAAGCTTTAATGGCGGCTAATATCCCATTAAAGAACTTGACAATCCCACTTTCAAAACATTTCTCCAAAAATATTCTGGTCGACATGTTCCTGATGAATCCACCTTACGCAAATGTTATGTTTCTAAGTGCTTCACGAAAACAGTAGAATGCATTAGAAGACATCTTTCAAATCAGTACCTATGGATAAGTGCCGACGAAACTGTCGATATATTAGGACTCTGTGCGGTAAATATTGTAGCTGGTGTACTACATCCAACTATTCCATATAACGCACATGTAATAGCATCTAAAGTTATAAATACAGTTGATGCGGAAACAGTTGCTAAAACCATTGACGAGAATTTGCACAAAATGCTTCATTCGGACGACAGGTACAGGGAAAAAATACTTTTATTTGTTAGTGACAGTGCCGCATATATGTTAAAAACAGGCAGACTATTAAAGGAAACATATCCTTATATGCTGCATATTACTTGTGTAGCACATGCTCTCCACAGAATCTGTGAATATATCAGAGATAACTATCCGGAAGTTGATAGACTTGTATCGGGTTTTAAAAAAGTTTTCAGAAAAGCACCATCGAGAGTGGCCCTTTACAGGGAAAAACTTCCATCTTTGTCACTGCCACCCGCGCCAGTAATAACTAGATGGGGAACATGGCTGGATGCTACTAGTTTTTATGCAGAGAATTTCGATAGTTTACAAAATTTCGTTACATTTTTAAATGACGATGCTCGAAGTATTTCTGAGTGCAAGGAACTAACACAAATCCCAAATTTAAAAAATCAGTTGTTATTCCTTCAGGAACACTTTGGAAATTTGCCTAAACAAATCACATATTTTGAAAATCGAAATCTCAAACTAAAAGATGGATTAACCACATTAGATGCGGCTATTAATAATTTCAAAAGTATTCCAAGTGACTTCGGATGTGGCCTTCGCCAAAAGTTAGACGCAGTTTTTAATAGAAATCCAGATTTAATAACATTGTGGCAATTGTGTATGGGGACAATGACACAAAATCAAACTGCTAAATACTCTGAAATAAAAGAATATTTCCAGTACGCACCTATAACCAGTTGCGATGTAGAAAGGACGTTTTGTATCTACAAGAATGTACTTCATTCAAAAAGAACAAATCTTACAGACGAGAACCTTGAGAAAGTATTGCTCGTGAATATTAATACTCCTTTACTCGACTTGAACAACAAAATCAACAAATAATAATGTATTTTGTATTTTATGAGTTGTTATTCAATTATATAAATAAAATTAAAACCTCTTTAAAAATACAACATTTCAATAGTGCGCCCATGAGCGATGAGTCATGGCTCGCTCGATTTCGCTCCCTACTCATAATCAATATGCAATAAATTGGAAGCAATTAAGGGAGCAAAATAATTCAGAAAAAGGAGTAATAAGCTAGAAACGGGGAGAATAAGCTAAAAACGGGAAAATTACACAGAAAAATTGAAAAATTACAATATCCATTAGAACATTCTAAGACATGCTAGCTTTTTTGATTCATCAGAGTGTGTATTGTTCAAATCTCAAGAGCTTAGGAAAGCCTTCGACGGTTGCGAAATCAGGGATTTGAAAATAATATCATTACAAGCATGACATTAAAAAACAAAAAAAATAAGGCAACAAGGTATCCGAGAAAAGCAAGAAATACGGTAGAAAACGAGATAATAAACGAGAAAAAGGAAGAATAAGCCAGAGAGAGAAAAAATTGTTAAGTCAACACATAGTAATACATAATAGCTCTCCAAATTTATCGGTCAGCATTGGCCATAACCTGAAAAAAATGGGATGACTTTTTCACAAAGACAATTTAAAACCACAAGAAAAAATTGCAACAACTGCGACATCACGGATTTCGAAGAAATATTGAAAGAAGCAAGACACTGAACAACAAAAAAGCCGTGAATGGAGCAAACTAAACCAAAAACCAAAAAAACAAAAGTTAAAACATCCTGCAACAGTTGCAACATCAAGAATTTGAGAAGCATATCACGAAAGAAGTACGAAACCAAAAACCACAAAAAAATCAATTAAGGGGGCCAAATGGGCTAGAAAAATAAAATTAAAGTCAAAACATCCTACAATTGCTCCGTCAGGAATTTGGCAAAAATATTATAGAAAAAAGTCTGTATTGCTCATAATCAATATGAAAGAAAATGAAAACCAAAAAAGAAAGCAATCAGGGGAGTGAAATGATTCAGAAAAATGAGTAATAAGCTAGAAAAGGGGAGAATAACCAAAAAAAAAAAGAGAAAAAGAGGAAAATTACACAGAAAAAGAAAGAAACATGCTAGCTTTTCTGATGTATTAGTTGGTATGCTCATAACAATATGCAAGAAATTAAAAAACAAAAAGAAAAATGAGTAATGCGCTAGAAACGGGAGAAATAAGCTAGAAAGGGGAAAATAAGCTATAAAAATAGAAAATTAGCTGAAAAAAATTACATTTCTGATCCATCAGTCTGTGTTGTTGCTGAAGGGGGTAGGGATGACTTTGACGGTTACGAAATCAGGAATTTGAATCATTAAAAGCTTCAAATTAAAAAACAAAACAAAAAGTTAAGGGAGCAAAGTATACTAAAAAAGGAAGAAATAAGCTAGAAAATGGGAGAATATTATCTGAAGAGAACTTCATCACAGGCGTAATTTAATACTATAATAAAGAATTGCAACCCGCTGTGATATCAGGGATTTGGAAAGGTAGACTTTATAATAAGAGCATCATTGAGGAACCAAAAAAAAAGTAAAATGTGTTAGAAGAGGGAACTAAAAGTCAAAACACCATTGCCATCAGGAATTTGTAAAAAATATGATAGAAAGAAGTAAGGAATTGAATGAAAAAAAGGCAGCAAAATTAGCTAAAAATGAAATAAGCTAGAAAAATTAAACGAGACAAAATAAAAACATGTCAGAAAAAATAAAATTTAACTAGAAAAGCAAAAAAAACATCCTAAGACATGATACCTTTCAGATTCATCTCTCAATATTCCTCATCATCTGAAGCAGGCGGATAAGTATGATTATTTAAGAAGTAAAAGCTAAAAACTATAAAAATAAAATGCAATAGTTGTTATAATATCATGGAATAGAAAGCGTACTCGTATGGAACTAAGCAAAACAGGAAAAGAATTAAGAAGTAAAAGGAGAAACAATTAAGAGCAAAATAATCTAGAAAAATTGAAGATGGAAAAACACGTCAAAACATTTAATGGTTTTTGAGATTCATCAGTTTAGTATTGATATAATATCAAAAGAGAAAAGAGAGAATATTTTCCAGACAGGTATGGTTAATGCGATGTAGATAAACATGAGGGAATGATGAAGTGGAATTAACTCGATGGAGAAGACGTAGTGTGCGACGTTACATAAGTTTGGTTTAAAGAACACAATTTTGAAAAATTATATCCTAAGTAATAGGAAATGTTGACATTAGAATTATGTCGTTGTTGTTATTTCAAGTATGACATGTTAACTTTAAAACAGTTAAATTTATTGCTGGTTCAACAACTGTTAAGTATTGGGGATCATATAAGCTTCAATTTTTGAAGCAATCTATTAGGAATTAAAGTTTTTCTTGTAGCTATTTTATTTTCAAATTCAGGAATTTTGTTGTTTTTCTAGGCAATATGATACATAACTCCAAATGTAGCTTTCTTCAAGTTTTGTGTTCAGTTTTGACGACTTTTAAGTTAAAATTCCTCTGAGGGTATCTCATCTGCATGTGATGTTAAGTTCTCACATCTCAAGATTACATACTACTTCTTGTGATTTCTCGCACATACGTGAGTGTGTACTTCAAAATAATAATATAATATATGAATTGGTACAAACCTTTCTTGAATATTTAATAAACTTCGGCCGAAAAGATTTCTCCTTGTTGACGAAAGTGGGAAACCTGTCCAGCGCGTGCCCCGTCGTCCTAACACCGAACACTCTTATTATGACAGTGGTCAGTGCTGCCGCCGTGTAATATTTACGCGGATCGTAAATTTCCTTTTCCACCTCCTCTCTGAAAAACAAAGCAGAATCTCTTATCGTCCCTGTCGACGAGCACTCATCACTTCTCTGATAATGATTGCAGGTGACACAACGTCGAAATCAATAATAACGGACGACAAACTATTAAAAACCGTTATGGATGGATAAAAGATACACACAGAGACACGCTCACAAACAGTCGCTTTTGCCGGATGAAATCGAAAGTGTTGCGAGAGCGATAACAATTAGCGGTCAGATAAAATTGGGTGACTTTATGAAATGATGTTTAATCATAATGATATTGTTTGTACACTAATAATAATGTATTATAAATATGCTTTATTATTTCATCAAAAATACACAATATTCAGAAAACCCGCTCTTCTTTCTTAATAGGGTAATCAAAAAATAAAATATACCACTGAGGATGAGTTTTCAGTAGAACTGGGGCTTCGGTTTTTCTAATAAATCAAGTGACTGATTAAATCGTGGACATATAAAAATAAACAAAATGCCATTTTAAACAAAATATAATATAATCAAAATATCAAGTAAAAAACTTAACGACACGTTGCAGGTAAAAAAATGAATTGACTAACGCACATCAACAAGTAGATGTTCAGCTATTTCTCAGTACCATCAATTCCGTTTTCATACCTGCATTTCTACACAATTTATTTGGACCAATCTCTTCCTCTCGTATTTCAAGTTCAACTTCCACAATGCGAGTAAAAGATGACTATTATACAGTGTGGAAATAAAGTAACGGAGATAAAGGCAGCATTAACTTCTTCAATAGGTGTATAGCGATTTTAACTGAGGGGAATATTTACATCGCATTTTCAGTTTTTTATGTCATTTGCTTTTCATGTTATGACGTCACGGACTTTTTTTTAAATGACAAGCTATAATTTTTTTAATTGATTTCGATTAGAGCTCTTACTATCCGGATATTCGAGTATCCGAGTTACTCATTATATCTCGAAATCCGGATCAGTATCCGGATCCGAGTATCCGGATATCCGTACTTGGATTCGAATATCCGAGTATCCGGTTTCGGATCTTTTATTATGACCCCTCAAATATAAAGCTGTCCTTATTTGTATTCTGATTAACCCTTGTGTACAGTGGCGTAACTTTCTGAGCTGCCCCCCCCCCCCCCCCGTGCGAAAAGTACGGTCGAGCGGGCCCCTGGTTTTTTTTTGTCGTATGAGGAAAGAAGGGTTTATAATATAGGCAATACCTATAATAAATATAATAATCTTTTATTCGATAATTTAGATGCATAATATAATATACAGAACAAAAAAAATTAAATATATTGAAACTTAAAGAAAACGATTTGCTTCTTAGTTGCAAATTCGTCAATATTTATAAAATATGATGTTGATGTTAGTCTGTAAATAGCTTCATCATTTGACTATTTTATTATACAGGCAGTGGCATAACTTTCTGAGCAGAGCCCCCCTCCCGTGAAAAGTACAGGCTAATGTCGGACTTTAGGTATCTGGGTATTTTTTTTTAATAAGTGATTAAATTTTAAAAAAAACGGGTGTGCTTAAGACCACACGGCAGAAGTGAAAACTTCATCAAGGCGAGGTTAATAATACGAAATACAACTTTTTTTTCGTTCTATATTCATTTACATTTTCCATTTTCCATTTTCGTTCTATATTACATTTAAAAAATATAAATTTATTATTATTGTGTATACATTATCCTAGTACATTTCGCTCGGTCTGATCATGATTTGTATCAATCTCTAAAAACGAACGAGTATAGCAGTGACTATATTTCTCTCCCTCCCTTAGTCGACTCGAGTCGACTTTACCCGAACGAGCGTTACATAGCCGAGCGTGACTGAGTCTCGTGCAGTGCCCACAATCAACGCGCCCCATAGAAGTTTTCATTTCAAAAAAATAGTCATTTCCCTTGTGGACAACATTTATAAGAAAGAAAATTTCATTTTCCAACAATTGCATCTGGGGGTCTATAAGTTAAATTGCGAGTGTGGAAAAGCTTATATCGGACAAACTGGTAGATCTTTTCCACACGCATAAAAGAACATGAAAGAAGTTATAAATTACAAAAAACAGATTCCACATATGCAAACCACTGTATTGAACAAAAACGTAAATTCAATAATAAGTTTGACATACTACATATACAAGACAAGAGTAAAAAATTAAATTTATTAGAAAACCTAGAAATAAATAAATTAAACAGATTAAACCTTATTTTAAATGACCAACTAGAAGTGAATAATTCACCGTTGTTAAATTTAAATATTTAAAATCAACTTAATAATTCTTATAGTTATATATATATTTATAAATTGTTTAATTTTATAATAACAGTAAACAATCAGTTTTCAAAAAAAAATTTAATATTCTTAATCATATTGTTATGTATATACATATATATTAAATATTACATTAAATATAAAAGGAGGCGGCAAAACTGTCTCCCTATTTTCAATACGGTCTCGTAAAGCCAGGCGGCGTCGCAAAAGAGTGGGGATAGCGTAAGTGCAAGCGGCAAGGTAAACAGTTTTAGCTTGAAACGGCTTTAGTCTGAAACATCATGTGGACCAACGCACAGCGCGCTTTCGCCGTGGAAGTGTACATCCGCGAAAGTGAGTCCGTCATCACTGCGCAACGAGCGTTCCGCATCAGATTTCAAATTCCTCGTAATCGACAAGTCCCGGACAGAAAATCAATTGTTTTGTGGGTACAGAACTTTAGAGAAACTGGATCTGTTATCAAGAAAGGAGGTGGACGTCCATGGACAGCTCGAACAAACGAAAATATCGAGATAGTGAGGCGCTCAGTGAAACGGTCGCCCAAACAATCTGCACGCAGACATGCGGCCGCCCTTCGCCTCTCTGACCGCACTGTACGAAGAATTCTTCATCAGGATCTTCATTTTCATCCGTATAAGATGGTTGTTGCCCAGGAATTGTCAGAACGTGATAGGAACAATCGAGTTGCTGCATGTGAAGAAATGCTTGAAAATTTACCTCAGGAGGCGGTTTTCTTTAGTGACGAGGCACATTTTTACTTGTCTGGTTGTGTAAACAAGCAAAACTTCCGTTATTGGAGTGCCGATAATCCGAGAGTGATACATGAAAAGCCTTTGCATTGTGAGAAAGTCACTGTTTGGTGCGCCGTGTCAGAAATGGGGATAATCGGACCTTACTTTTTTGAAGAAGGAAATCGGGCAGCTACCGTCAATTCAGAACGCTACATAGCGATGATTCAAAATTTTTTCGCCCCAGCTCTTGCAGAACTTAATGTGCAGAATGCCTGGTTTCAACAAGATGGGGCGACAGCCCACACATCCCGAGCATCATTGCAACTCCTAAGGGAAATGTTCCCCGGACGATTGATCTCCCTGAGAGGTGACATTCCATGGCCCGCACGTTCCCCAGACTTGACGCCTTGCGATTTTTTTTTGTGGGGTTACCTTAAAGGTCAAGTCTTCAAACACCGTCCACGGACCGTAAGAGAACTGAAGGACGTCATGCGTTTGGAAAGTCGGCGAATACCGCAAGAAATGCTTGTCAGGGTTATGCAAAACTTCAGAAATCGCTTGCGTCAGTGCCGCGATAATGGTGGACAGCACTTGGCTGATATTCTTTTCAAAACCACGTAAAATAAAACTGTTTTGTAGTTGCTTTCAAGTTATTAAAATAAAATATTTGTTTTTCCAATATTTTTTTTATTAAGCTTTAAAAATAGGGAGACAGATATGCCGCACCCTGTATAAGTTACTCCCGCTCTTAACCTAATGTCACAAACTCCCCCCTCTTCATTTAGGAAAAGACATAAATAAGAACGTCTACAAATATTTTGTATTATAATATTCATCACCTGATGAAGCCCTAGTAGGGTGAAACAATTGTAGTAAATTGAATAAAACTGTTTTGAACTCAATTTGAATTTATTTCAATTTTTACTTGTAAATTGCATTATTTTCATAACAGTATTTTTATTTATTCAGTTTTCATTTGATTTTGGGAAATATATTGTATTAGACTGAAATACATGTTTACAACCATAAGTTCTCTACAGTAAAGAAAAACCTGGACAGATTCAGAAAGAAAACAAAAAATATACAAAAACACTGCCTATTCAATTAAAGTTTAAGAAAGAAAGAAAATATGTCGGGGAAAATAGATTTTACACAAATTCATCAAAATTCAGAAAACAATACAGAAATAAACAATAAAAATTTATAAACATTATCCTCTTAATAATCAATACTCACAAAAATTAAAAAATCGCAAAAATGTATATCATACAACATGAAGAAGAACTCAGTAATTAGATAAACCACACATGCAATTGGAATTTTTGTTCGAAATCACATGCGACATGCCACAAAAACCTTTGAAATTAGATAAAATGAACACTTCCCTCATATTAACCAGAACAATATCGGTATTCTGCATATTAACACTAGTCACAATTGACATGTAAATAATATAAAATTACGGATAAGTTGTTAGAAGTGTTGACATACTTGACGCCATTTATGTGAAAACATCATAGAAACAAACTTTTGAAAAATTATTACTACAAAATAAGCTATCAGATTTCACACAGGCAGTAAAGAGTATGTAATTAAATACCCTCTTAATATGATCAACCAAAATTTCGTTTATCCATCTATTAGTGAACGTCAGCCCTTATTTATTACTACTATAATTGTGCAAATGTCAATTAATTGGTGACAGTGGTTGATAGAGACTAATAGAGAGTATAGTTTTCATATAGTAAAGTACATCGTGGCCAATTGGATCTCGTTGTCGCTGTGCAGTTTATTGTCCGTAAACTAAACATCAATTCACATTGTTGAAATTGATTCTCTTAACCTTAAAATATCGTCCAAGGTCAACTCTATCTGACATCACTGCGCGATATAAGGCCGTCACATAACTTCGATTTACATTGATGATTTTGATTCTTGTAACCTCAAAATATTTATCAGTATGTGGCGCCATCTCGTAGTAGTAGTAAAGCAAATAATTGCTGAATTTTTATTGATAGGTTAAATAATGAAAAACCTTGTGTTTTATAATAAACATTACAATAGGACTTTATGTTCTTTAAACATAAATTTTACAATAAGTAATATCAACAATATTAATATGTATAAACAAACAGAACAAAATAGAATTAAAAAAGTACGCTGAAACTTAAGTTATTGGGTAGGTAGGCGATTTTTTTATAATGTCAGTATTTTTCTACTTACTGTACTCATGCAGAGTAAATAGTGTTTTTAGGAATAACGGCTTTACTTAAATTTCTAATTTTTTCTAATAATGGGAAAGGTAAAATGAATTCAGGATCAATTATGTCGTTCAGTATTTGTATTGAATTTTTAGAAGATTTCTTGGATCCTGAAAATGTTGCGGTACTAACATAATTGATGCTTTTATCTGTATTTGATGATTTAGAAGCTTTCACAATTCCACACCGCAATATTTGTCTTAAAGCATATTCTACTGCTCTGGCATCAGCAGCATCATTTGCACCTCCTTTAAGTCTAACATGTGAAAACATGCTTTCGACAGCATCAGAACTAATGTAATTTTTTTTTTAAAATCTGATGTAACAAGACCTTGTAATGGTACATACCAGTTCGTTTACGAATTGGTAATATTTTTATATTTTTAGAATTCAATTAAGTACATTTTATTATTAATATTTTAAAGAAAAATAAGAATTAAAATCAATGAATATGTTATGGTATTAGTAAGTAAATATTAGTCATAAGATAAGTTTAGTATGTGTTTAGTTCTAAGAATTGTGGCGCCGAATGTTTACAACAGTGAAATAAACGCTACAGTTGTGATAAACATTCGCCGGCGTAAAAGAGTGTGTGTGAGAAACTTAAGTGGGAACAACCTAACTATATGGAAAGCGGGGAACCACCGGCGGTTCAACATAAAATGAAAACACGCGCTGGGGACGCAAGAGTAAAATGCTAGACCTAGAGTCGAATGGTTAACTTCAAAGTCGGGAAGGTTTCGACTGGCTGATTTCATGAAGAAATCGTCGAACCCCGACTAGTAAAAGTTTAAGTAATATGCAGTAAATGTTATAAAGAAAAAGAAGGAGAACCCACACTCCTATAACTAATTGGATAACAATAATAAGAATTGTTATTTCCAAAAAAGTGTTTAAAGTAGCACTTAAAGAATAAATGTGCACGGTGGTAAAAGTTTAATAAAAGAATAGATGTATTGTGCTCCCGTAAGCAGAACAAGGGGATTCGTCACCATAGGATCGTGACTACCCAGCAAATGACGCCGATGAAAACATCGAAATAAAAAGAAGATTCTACGGAAGATAGACATCACGGAAGAGCGAAGAAAGAAACTTTATTATAAGGTATTTTTAAAAGATTATATATTAAAGCTTAAATTGATGTTAATATAATAAAGTTATCAAATAAATATCATCTCCGTTCTAATAAGGAGAATGTAATTTAATCTGTATTAGCAGCATTGTATGTATATAATAATAATACACAAAACGTGTATAAAGCATACGTAGTAGATTCTGGCATCTGTTGTTGATATTTGAGTATACTGAATAATATACAAAAAAGATTTATATCTGTTTAGCATTTATAAAATTATATTCAAATTGCCTTTTAAATAAATTTGATCTCTTTTATGTTTGTATGAAATTGTTCGATATCTGTTAAAATTATATGTGTGATTCATTGATTTTAATATAAGTATTATTTAAAGTTTCAATGGTATTTTTCTTTTTATTAACTTTGAATGATGTTTAGGAACCCTCTTTATTAATCATTTCTGATAAACCCAAACCGCCCTGAGAGAAATTGAGTCATAGTCGCAAAAGCAGGGGTTCCGTCACAACCTTTACTTGAATACAGATCTCTTTCCATAAATAAAGTTCTCGTATTTTTTATAGCATGGCAAAAATCAAAACTTAAGAACAATGGTAGTGGTGGTAGGAAAGGGTGTGGAAGAGAATTTTGAAGTGATCCATTACCAAGCATTTTGAAAAGTTTTACATTTGTTGCAAAATTATCTGTGACAAGTCTCAAAACAATGAACCCGGTAGAAGAAAGAAGTTCCAACACATTACACAGTTTGTGAAAGTTTTCCGATGATAAAGAAGCATGAAAAAAATACCCAGCAGAACATAATATACATAGGGCGAACTTAGTCCATAAACAACATAACAAAGCATTTTGTTTGCTATGTCTGTTTCATTGCCTACAATATTACTTTGGCAATTACTTAAACCATATATACAATCTTCAGACCTGCTGTAAAACATTTTTTCTTTAATTGCCATGTCATCTATTACTAATGAACAAACACGTACGACAGGATTTTTTAGCTGATTAATTTCTGCATTTAATGTATCTTTGATTAAAGAATTAACACCATTGAAAGGACCTAGATATCGTGAGATTGTCATTTTAGAAGGTAAATTTATCAAATTTTTCCTGCCAAATTCATAACCTTCTGGAGAGGTAAATCTCCAAATACTATATAATCGAATAGATGTTTCTGACCATCAAGGAACTTTTTTACAGTAATTGTTTATTATCTGTTATAAAAATTGCTTTTTCATCATTAGCTTTACAACCTTCATAAATTGTTTTTAATTCTGTTAACGATTTTCAATTTCTTTCCTTTAATTCACTTGAGGTTTTATGATATTTATCAGTTGTCCTTTTCAACTTCAGGTTTAGAACTTTACAGTGGTACCTCAAATTTTGAATCTCATTTTCAGCGATGGAATCAACTTGAACGAATTTAGAGTTACTACTATCAAAATCGTCTCTACAGCTTGTACATGGAGAAGATACATTGGAAATGCTAGATTCATGGAAGTCCTAAAAATTATTTTATGTACTGATGCATAGTTTATTTGTGGAACGTTAAAATTTACTAACACGGAAGGCAGTGTTCCTTCATTTAATTTATTTTTCTTGCCTGAACTGTTAATATCATTATCATGAAAATATTTTATGCAAACAGCACTGTAGTCAGTCAGTTTTGTAGTATCTATAATAAAGAATTAAATTAAGTACTCAGTATTTATTGTTTTCTATTATTACATTTTAAATTTTTAATTAATGTTCCAGTTACAACTGACTATATTTAAAACAGTATTTTAAAATTTAGTAGAACAAAATAAAGTAACATGTATAAAATTGTTTTTCACAACCAAAATTTTAACATATTATTCCACAGATTATTTTATTCTTATATAAAATTTAAAAATAGTGCTTTTTGGATAAGATTACCACAAAATTCTTGAAGAATATTTATCCACAATCCTCGGATATCAGGCTTGCTTGGAATTTCGAAAGAAACATTTCTTTCTCCATAAATAATACATTGCCTAAACATTTTTAGAATTTCACCTTAATTCAAGCTGACGTTCAAAACTAAAATTTAAAATATATATGCCTTCCAAGATTAAAATAATTTACCAAGTAGTTTATTATGCTTTGGATAGATAGCGCCACATACTGATAATATTTTGAGGTTATAAGAATCAGAAATATCTAGTTATGTGACGGCCTTATATCGCGCAGCCATGTCAGATATAGTTGGCCTTGTATCGTCCTTTATGTACCGCCATCTAGTAGTGGTATAATAAACCCTAAAAGAATGGATACTAAATTTTTATTTAATATATACAAGCCGTCCCGTATGGTTATGTTCAAATTTTGGGAATGCAGTGAAGTAGACTTCATTTCAAGTAAAGAAAACGCAAAACTTGTATATCCATTTTTTATTGGATTCAAAGTTACAGGTCTATGAATGTGATTGTCAGATCATGAAAGAAAATGTAATCCTAAAGTCAATACAAACAAACTGATTTTTTTTAAAAAAAAGTTCAATTAATATTTTCGAAATGTCCACCTCCTTGTTGAATGCAGGCATGTGCCCGTACGCTAACAGAAGAAGTACTTATCCGAATTTCATGCTTGTTTTGTCAGATTTGTTCGGCAGCCAGATGAATACGATCCAATAACTCTTCTCTTGTCTTTGAAACTTGTTCGTAGACTAAATCTTTCATGTACCCCCATAAATAAAAATCGAGGGGATTGAGATCAGGTGATCTAGGTGGTCATGCAACAGAACCACCTCGACCAATCCATTTTGGATAATTGACGTTAACCCAATTTTGGACAGCAATTCCGAAATGTGTCCCATCCATGTGAAACCACATCTTTAGTCGAATATTCAGTGGAACATCTCTAAAAGACCTGGCAGTTCGTCAATAAGAAATTGAAGGTAATTGTCAGCATTTAACCTCGCAGGAAGAACGTCAGGACCACGGATGTATAATAGAGAAGGTGAGCCGGACTGTATCTTTTCATGATAGACGAACGAGTCTCGAGTGTGGTCATTGTGCGAGAGAGAAGTAGCGACAAAGATGGAAATGGCGCTGCGTGGATGTCATAGTTAGCCCAGTCAAATTAGAATTTAAAGTTACATTAATTCCGCACAGCAATTTTTTTTTTTTGCAATCGTTGGGGGGTCCCTCTGGTAGTCTAAATCCTCGTCATAGTTAGCCCTGTCAAATTAGAATTTAAAGTTACATTAATTCCGCACAGCAATTTTTTTTTTTGCAAAAAAATCTAAATCTCGATTTTCGACCGCCTAAAGGGTGTGCGTTAGCCGCCATTTTTATTTTTCCAAAAATGGGTTTTTGGCAAATAACTCGATCATTTTTGGCTTTAGGTGAAAAATGCAAGAGACAAAAGTTGTAGAAAATCAAATTCTCTACAATTTTGATAATATGATTTTTTTTGTAAGATCGATATTTTTCGAGTTATTAACAAAAAATACATTCTTCTGAAAATGTTGCTGTATTTTGTTTATTTTATACTTTAGAGCAAATATGGTTGTAGAGAATTTAATTCTCTGTAATTTTGATAAGCATGATTTTTTTTGTAGAAACAATATTTAAGGTCCTACGCCCAATCCAAAACAGAGCTATACAGTCTCTGAAGAATCATAAATTTTGTTGCTCTTCAACCGCTAGGTTTTTCCAAAAATATCAAAATTACAGAGAATTAAATTCTCTACAATTTTGTTTATGACCATATTTGCTCTAAAGTTGAAAATAAACAAAATACAGCGACATTTTCAGGAGCATGCCTTTTTTGTTAATAACTCGAAAAATATCGATCTTACAAAAAAAAATTGTAGAGAATTTGTTTTTCTACAGCTCTTGTCTCTTGCATTTTTCACCTAAAGCCAAAAATGACCGAGTTATTTGCCAAAAACCCATTTTTGGAAAAATCAAAATGGCGGCTAACGCACACCTTCTAGGCGGTCGAAAATCGAGATTTAGACTACCAGAGACACCCCCTAACGATTGCAAAAAAAAATGCTGTGCGGAATATGTAATATGTATCCGTAGTGAATTAATTCCGTCGTACATAGTTCCGACGAAACGCATTTTCTGTCCTTGTCTAACTGAGACAACACTCGCGGCCGCCTGAACTGCAGTTGTCGGTCCACCTTCTCTATTATACATCCGTGGTCAGGACCAATCAACAAGTCATCGGTTAGGGCAGCCTAAATGTTAACAGAATATTCATGTTGAAATTTACATGGGCGTACAGCTTTTGGATTTTCTGATGTCCACCTGTAAAGATTTATCAGATTTGTAACACCACTTCTCGTGAACGTAAATTCATCTGTACAGAGTACTGTTCTGCAAAAATTAAAATGAAACCGTGACTGTCTTAACATCCAGGTAGAATAAACTAGATGAACATAGTGGTCTGTCTCAAGCAAACCGTGCCCCTTGCGATAGTGATATGGATATATATAAGCCCTCAGGTTTTAAAATTCGCCAAACTGTCATACGTGGCACTACAAGTTGTCTAGCGATTCGGCGTAAATTGATAGTTGGATCCCTTGTAACAATAGCTATTGCTTGTTCATCTAAGAAAGGATAATCACGCAAGCCGCATTCCCAAAATTGTCCGTGTACTTCCAGAAACGAAATGAGGAATGCGCCTACCGGGAAACCGATGTCGATATTCAATAACTGCTTGACGTGCACTGCCGTTACAGTAGCCGTACACAAAATGCATGTCCGCATACTCTCGAGAAGAAAATCGGTAAGGCATTTTGAATAATGAAAACATGTCCACTCGCTAATAAGCTGTTGTAGGAACTGAAACGAAATCAAAGATATAAAAATTAACAAGTTAGGCCACTCTTAATACTTTTCATGGAACTCTTAACAGCGCGCAGTGGTTGTAATACGAACTATGAATCTTACGTCACAAAACCGCGCGAAAATACAAATCTAAAATTAAGTATATAGTAGTATGTAGTATATCTTTGAATATAATATACAGATTCATTGAACATTACAAAAGTTATACAATGATTAACATGAACAATGCATATTCAAATTGCAACATGTTAATCATTGAATGAACTTTGTAAATACCAATGAATCCATATATAAAATGAAAAATATACACATAGGGAATGAAAACATGAAAATTCAAAAAATTAGTTATTACTGTATATTACACAATACATAACATACATTAAAGAAAATAAAAATATATATATTTTGTGCAAAATATTATACAGATGTACTTTTGTTAATAGTTAGAGTAGCCTCATATCATTATTTTTATAATTTAATAATGATTATCTGTTGCAATAATACTGAGATACCATGGCTTCCCTGCGTCAAATACTTGGGTGTCACCCTTGACAGAAGATTGACTTACGCACATTACATCAAACAGACCTGCTCCAAAATCAGAAAGGCACGAGGAATACTATGGCCACTACTGGGTGCCTCAAGCACCTTATCCTCCACAACAAAACTAAGAATTTATACACAAGTACTCAGGCCGATGATAACTTACGCCGCCCCGATATGGTCATACGCCGCTCCAACCAACATTAAACAACTACAAACCTACCAAAACATCTCCCTCAGAATGGCCCTCCGAGCTCCATGGTATGTGAGAAACTCACAAACACACAAAGACGCTAACATAGATGACAGAAACTTACATAAAAAATCTCACCAGAGATTTTTACCCGAAAGTGGATACACACGAAAACGCCTCCCTCGCCGCAGTGCTACAATACGACCCGCAGAACTACCTGCCGATAAAAAGACCTAGGCTCGCTACAATGTAAAGGATTCCTCTGTAAGAGTACATACCCCCAAATCTAATTGCCAGTTCACCCTCATTCAGATTAAAAAGTAAAAGGCTCAAGGCCTAACTGGAAAAATATCAATAAAGAAGAAGAAGAAGAAGAAGGATTATCTGTTGCTATTAGACTGTTAAATATATAATCATTATTGCACTTAAATATGTACAATGTTTTTATTTAGTTATTTTATTACAGGACACAATCATACAAATGTCCAGCAAAGTGTTCGCTTATAAATTACATACATACAACATTGAGTTAATATAGTGTACCTAGTTCACATACCCAATGGTCTTATACACTTTAGCAGAATTGGTCCTTTTAAGAAATGGATCACCAAATCTTTCAACTCACTGATTATATATCTGCACAATGTTGATTTTGTAAATATATAGAGAACAACAATTCTTTACATTTGCGCACTATTTACACTAACGTATTCATCCAAATAAGGAAGGAAACCTGTCTTTCGGTGAAATGCTATCAGTAGGTACACGTGATCACAAAATACTTGCTACGACCATAGTTCCTCATAACTTACAACAAGTCTAAATAAGTAATGAAACTCAATGCAAACAACACAACTCAACAATTTGATTATGAATTATCCTACGAACTATCAATGACGCATACAATTTTAGGTTAGGATTTTCACAAATAGCGCACTTTTATGTTTCGTTATGACGATTCTTATTCGGTAAACTTCGTATATCATCTACTAGCGCTTAGTGTTTGTAATAGGAACTAAAATAACATTCAAAATTAGTAAAACCCGTGACCAAGCCCTGCGAAATAAGTAAGAACCTTGTTATTTAAATCAACCTCCAGTGTTATGTAGATCTACAAAAAAATATTTTATGTTCTACGACACGTGTTTATTTATTTTAGGATAACTTTTTATTATGCGACGTTAACAATCACAGGTCTGTTATTGAATCGTAGAACTTTTTTTAAATAAAATCAGTTTTTACCGACTTTAGGATTACATATTTTTTCATGATTTGACAATCAATTTCATAGACCTATAACTTTGAATCCAATAAAAATGGATAAGTTTTGCGTTTTCTTTACTTGAAATGAAGTCTACTTTGCACTCCCAAAATTTGAACATAACGATACACGGGACAGCTTGTATAATGACGAAAATAATGTTGCTTCCATAAAAATTTTATTTAAAATTTTTATGGAAGTAAATTTTAATTTAAAATAACACTTGAAATATTAATTTTATAATAATTAATATTACAATATTAAAATAATCAAAAAGAACAAAATAAAATTAAAAAAGTGTTGCTGAATACTAAGTGTTGTTTCAGGAATAAAAATTTTAGTTACATTCCAAATTTTTTCTAATAGTTCAAATGGTAAAAAATGAAGTGAGGATCAATAATGGAGTATATAAAGTGTTTTCTTGGATTTCGTAGATGACTTCTTGGATTTTGAAAATGTTGCGGTACTAACGTAATCGCCGCTTTCAGCTGTAGTGAAAGATGTTGAAGCTTTTACTATTCCACACAACAATATATACCTCAAAGCATATTCAACTGTTCTGGCATCAATACTAGCATTGCACTTCATTCAAGCTCCTAACACACTGCGCCCTTTTTCAAATAATTTTTTTTCCATGGCGCCCTATCCTAAGTAAAAGTATGACTGATCGTAAGTAAAAAATAAAAATAAATAAAACTCGTCTAACTTCATTGTTTAATATTTTTTTCTTTATGAATATTAAACTAATAATTAATGTGATGGATACTGTTCCAAATCACTGAACATTTTCGTGGAACTAAACTGGACACGGCCACTCTTACATATTGCAGTGATCTTGAATAAATAATAATATGTAAATAAATAAGTATAATCAAGATCACTTCAAGATTTTATTTAAATTAATTTTATTTTATTCATTTTTATCATAATGTGTATGTAAATATTCACTATATCAATAATTTGCGAAAACTTTATTTTTATTTAAGTAAAACGATAAAAGAATCTTAGTAAAATTTTTATAAAGTCATAATATTAAGTTACGCATCAAATGCTACGTTTTCAATAATGAGAAAGTGTTTCTCGCCCGAAGAATACTGGCACCGGCAAAGATCGACCGTGTAGGCCGGCGAAAACAATATTGTTCGCCAGATGCATGGATGAGTCATAAACGTGTAGACAAATTTATATTCACATGTTTGTTTACCTTTTTCAAGGATTGTTAATGCGCTGTTTCCCCAAGTGACCGATAAGAGCAGCACCGTCGATATACAATTTTGGAAGTGGTATCGGTATATGCCGAAAGTTGCCGTACGTTTTTATAAAGAAAATTAGGCATAAAAGAGCTGACGGATAAAATTTCCGGGACAGCTTGGTGCAAACCGCTATCTTTAAATAGTCTTAAAGTAGGTGATAAACCACTTCCTCCTCTTTTAAAAAGGATTACTCTTAAATCCGGACTTAGAATAATTTTTGAGATTTTCGACACTTTTTTTTATTTTAACATGCAACGTGTATTACATTGAGATTTCTAGTTATACTTGAATAATTATTTATGTATGAGATAATTTTATTTATGAATTCGGATTTTGAATTTATTTAATTTCATTTTATTATCTTTTTCTAGAGTGTTTTGTTTTGCATGTAGGGGTACTATGCCATACATTATGACAAAACTTTCTAGTAATTGTAATAATCATTTTATTTTCGTATAATTTACTTTTCTTTTAAATTTATTTATCCTACAAAAGGGATTTGAAATTAATAATTTTGTTTTATGTGTATATAGGATATATATAAGTGAACAAGTTTCTAAAATTTATTATGGATGAGTTTGAAACCATGTACGAAGAGTTAAGGTGATTAGATAATATTTGTTATAAATGTGTGTATAGTGGCGTACCAAATTCTTTGTTTGTAGTGGTGTTTTTGTATTGGAATTTCACGAGAAGGTAAAGTTTATTTTAAATGTATATATTATTTCTTTTTATATGTGTATCAAGTATATATTTTGTTGTATTTGGGTGTTCAATGTTAACGTGTTGAATAATACATCAGGAATGTGTGAAATGAATTATGTCGTTATTTAATTCATAGCATGGAGTCCTGGTGAATTTGAAAGACACGAATTGGTCTTGGTGGTACTGCGTTTGGGAGCGAGAAAAGGCACCAGGCAGAACTAATCAGGGTTGAGTTAATCTATTGAATACGCAAAGACATTATTTTATTTCATTTTATTTATATAAAATTTATTTATATATATATATATATATTCCTTAAGGAGTGAGCACATTGTGATGTATGTTCGGGTTGTGTCCGACGAGTTGAAAAGACATACTCGTAGGGTGGAACTTTGGGATACTCATCTGTGTGAATTTGCTATCTGATGGTACTGTGTTGGGAGCGAGAAAAGGCGCCGGACAGGACTAATTAGGGCAAAGCCATATCCTTAATGTTTATATTTTGTTCGCAAATAGTAGATTGCGTAAATTTTTGGTTATTTATATTCCAGTACAATTCATCATGTGTAATTTATTTTATTTTTGATTGTTTACATGTATCTATGACAAATATAATTCATAATAATCACGTTCACATTTTTCTTTAGACATAAGCTTTTCACGACATTATGACTTCATTTATTTTTATTTCTTATAATATTTTATTGATTATGATGTATCAATTTGAATGATGATTGAATTATTGATTCTTTGTATGTAAATATTTGTATATTAAAATTTTTGAATTCGTTTAAATTTATTTTTAATAAATTAGATGTTAAGATTTATTTTGCATTTTATTTTCTTTACCTGACCTGGAGATAATTAAAGAGCAGGAGAATCGATTGGAGAATCTACTTATATTTTCTGCCCCTGAGAGAATTATTTATTTTAAACTGAGCTAGTTGTATGTAAAAGTTTTGCTTAACCTACTTTTCAGCAGAAAATTCATCGTATCTTAGTCTAGCATAAGGCCTAGCACTAAGATGCGTGCTCGACTCTCAATTACACATTGATTAAATAAATTAAATTTATTTCATTTATATATAAATTTGTAAGAGTCACAGCAATATGTCCTTTTCCACGTTGATTTTTGCTCTATACTTGCTTTTTATCACAGCGATAGCCGAAAACCCAGCTTCGCACAAATACGACGTAGAAAATGGAATTAAAATCAGCAGAGCTTTATCACCTAGAAGGGGATATTCATCTTTAAGTGAGATCCAAAATTCTGCCAATTCCATGCTGCAAAATTTTGCTTTCAAACTGGTGTCGCAAGATAACTCGATAAAATTCTCTTCTTCCGCAGAAGTAAATTGAGACGGAGCCACTAGTGTTCAATGGATCTTGAATCCATGCAAACCTATCGAAATTTTCATTTTGAAAATATTTCTCAAACTAGATTATTAACTGTGATAAGTGCCCTTCAAACGTATTTTTTTATATCTTGACCGTCAAAAATTGCAGCAATATTAAAAAACAATCTTTGCCTGCATCTTCATTCAATTTTCTTCTCCATTGAGTTTTTTTTATAAAAGCTGATATTTTTTCCGGTGACTTCAAAAGGTGCATCCTTTTTGCATGCAGAGGGAGATTAAGGAAATTCCGCATAAATATTCCAGTTTTATTAAAAAAATCCGCATCAGCAAAATCTTCAGCATCTCTGTATCCTTCCTCCTTAAGAAAAATAAACATTTCTTGCAGTAATTCAAAGGTGTTTGTCTCCCATAACCTCACACAGCTTTTTAAAGAACCTTGCTTTGAACACCTGATTTAGTGCAGAACTCAGGTTCTTTGACGCAAGCGCTTCTCTATGAATAATGCAGAGGATCCACAGTGCATTTGATGATTTGCTTCAAAGACGTGCCTGTAATCCTCCATAGCAGCTAGACGTGGAGCGAGCTTCATCAGTTCAGACACCAACGCACTTTTCCAATTCAAATTATTTTCATATATGAATGTATCAAGAATCTCGAACAGGCCCAGAGCCTTCGCTCCTGCAGTGATATTTTTACAAAACAGAAGGTATTCTTTAATGTTATTACCATCTATAAACCGTACATAGCATATCAAATGAGCATCCTTATTATTACCCGTAGCTTCACCTAGCTGCAATCCAAAGTCCCCTCCTTTAATTTTTTCAATTAATTAATTGTTGATATCTTGCGTCTTATGATGTATTCTCCGACCAATTGTGTTATTGGACAAAGGCACTTTTAAAAGCAGCTACCCAGCAGGCTCACCAACCATGATGTTCACCATATCTACAGCAGCCGGAAGAATTAGTTCTTCTGGGACGGTATGAGCCTTCTTACATTTGGCGATTCTGTAAGCCACCTTGTAAGATGCTAGTAAAGTGTTTTTTTGGTGTAGATTAAAGTGACCAGACGTCCCGCTTTTTTTTTTTAAAAAAGTCCCGATTTTTGGAAAAAATGCACGGTAAGCTGGTGTTGAGACTTTGAAAGCCATTTTATGTGTGAAATATAATTTATCAAATTCTTGTGAAAAATTTCATGACCTTTTAAACAACGACAGCAATCTACTAAAAAAAAAATTGCCTCAAATGAGAAATATGCCAAAGAATATAATAATATTTTACATAATTTTTTTAATATTTTATATTTGTAAATTTTGCTGATGTAGAAATAAAAAAAAAATATTTTACAATTCTATTTTTGCGTTCTACGAAAATTTTTGTTGCTCCATATACGTAGGCCAAATTTTTAATCGAGAACCCCCCGTCAATGGTGACCCACATTACTAATAGTAAAATCTGGTCACCTTAGTACAGATGCAATCTTCCAAAATGTATTTTGTTGTTGTTTTTGTTCTTTTAACTTCTTGGCCAAAAAATCACGAGCTTTGCTAATCTAGATATTTTTAATTTCTTATTTTGTTTTTTGTTTAGTTGGGCCAAATGTTTTGGTTCAAATAATTATGAAGCTTTTACAATATTTGCGGCGCCCGTGTGAAGAGGCCACGGGGCCCCGGGGCGTCGCGGCGCTCAGTTTGGGAACCACAGCCCTAACATATAAAAACTTCTTTTCTACAGTAAAGGAACTTAGGGAATGTAAGATTATTTTGTTTATTTCACAGTTACAAGCATAATCTAACAAATTACAGATTCATAGCGTGCGATTGTTAATGATGGAGTGTAATTTGAGTTGGAGTTTGGGCTATTTCCATCAATGGTTCGATTTTGAATATCCCACGTTTCGGCAGATAGTCTTCTGTCTTCTTCTGGGTAGTCTTGGAATGGGCTGTTTCTGCCATTCTCATTTCTGAATTTATTCGCAACTGTATATATTATAGCACCTCCTTACTGTAGTAACGAAGGTCTATTTAGTTATTACTAAATCTATATTAATTTAAATGTATGATTTTAATTTTTCAACGAGTTTAAATTAATTTTCAAAGTATAATTCTGAGTTGTACAATATTTATTTTATCTCACTGTATCTAAATTATCATGAATCTGATTCTACCTACATTCATAGTACTTGAAACTAAAAAGGGTGGGAAAATTATACTTGTATGCAACTAAATTGGTTATGTTTATTCTTTTATCGGCATAAATTTTACTTAAATTATTATTAGCTCAGTTTATCTTTATTAATAAGACTCTTATTACTTATTTCAGTGTGGTATAGTTCTTTTTATAGAAGATTACATTCGTGAAAGAAAACAACAGTGAATACTCATAAGACAAAATATATTGGAAAGTAAAAAACACATCACATTCATGAAAGTTAGGTTATAATCAACCTCAATATAAACAAAGAAAACTGTTAGTGAATGGATATCATTGGAATTATTATAAATAAACACAACAGGATTCAACAAATATGAACGGTATGTATATAAGTATTATGTAAATCAAATTCAGTTGAAATAAAAAATTAATATTAATCGTAAACAATTCTTTATAATCTATTCGTGAAAATTCTATATCTAACTACTATTTAGTATATTAAATTGTGATAAAAAAAAATTAGGATAGCATATTCGTATAAACAAAATACATACTTAAACTAAATTCTATACCAATTGCATGTCAACCATATTACTTCTAATTCTGATTCTTTTTTTTTTATAAGAGACCTCAATTTAAATAAAATTTTAAGTACTTAACTCGTGTTTTTAATATTTGTATTTGTTTGTTTTAGTGGACTTTAATTCTTCAACTGGTGTATCTATTTTCTTTTTATATCCTGGTGGTCTTCTTCTTACGGGAACCGGTATCTTGTTGAAAATTCCAAAACTTGGACTGCTATACCTCGAACATCACGTTTAATTCTTTCCTCCTCAGGTAATTATTACTGTATCACTTTGATTCAACATACTAAAGTTTAATTGAATATTTGTAGGTATTGGAACACAAAATCAGTCGATGAAACTCTCCAAAAATGTAAATACTTTCACTAATTTGTTTATCTTCTTCGAAGGACTAGTAATTAATAAGTATACAATTACACAGGTATTTTAAATTTCTTTTTAATAACCTCTTTTTAATTAATTTTTAAAGAGCGTCTTTTTCAGCGTCCTTTCTGTATAAAACCTTATTTTAATCATCCCTTTGTTTTTCTCTCACAATGCCCACTAAGTTAAGATTGATTTTTATTTAAATTTTGACTTGCATATTAAGTTGCCTAGTTTTTAGTCAATAATAAAAATGTTTTGCTATTATTTCTTAAATGTTGTTATTATTCAAATTTTCTCTTAATTCTTGAGGATTTATTAACTTTTGAATTCTTTTATATTTTCTTTGATATTTACAAATATTTACTAAAAGTTGAATTATGCTAAATTAATTTTGTATATTAAGTTGCATATTCTTAAGTTACTTTAAATTGAAATTATATCCCTTGATAATATCTTATTCTCCTACACATGATTTTCATGTATAAATATCGCTATAATATATATATATATATATATATATATATATATATATATATATATGTCTTCTCCAACCTGTATTCTCTAAAATAGATGTTCACTGTCATCTGCCAAAACGTCGGATATTCAAAATCCAACCAACAATGGAGTTAGTCAAAACATTAACACAAACTACAGATTGGTGTTGATATACTTTATAACTTAAGACCTCTTTCGGGCCGCACACCACATAAATAAAATACTTACATATACGGATCTAATTTGTCTAAAAGCAGACTTTCGTAAAATTTCTGCTCCCGTGTTTTATCTTGATTTACTTCGGCTAATATACTATCGGGTGGACCGTACATTGTTCCCAAACCAGCTGTCCTCTTTTGCTGGAAGTCACTGAGCTGCATCGTTAGTTCCTCTCTAGCCTTATTCCTCGCTTTCCTAAATATCTTCCTCATTATTTCTTCCTTATCATGTTCGCGTGTTAAAACATCATCGATTTCGTGTGCTATATTTTCCTCCACATTGCTCAGATGCAAAGGCTAAAATAAAAGCAGAAAATTAATATATTGCGCATGGTAATGTGCACCAAATGTAAAAAAAAAAAAATATTTTTAAAAAATTTGTTTTCTGTCAAATTTTTGGCTCTAAAAAACATTGTTAATGTGGAAATTACAAGAATTACTTCATAATTTACAACGCAAAATATGAAGTAAGGCAAGTTCTGTATATGCGGCAAACGTTTTGTTTTGCATTTATATGTTGTACACCACCTAAAATTATTTGCAGTTATACAGAGTGATTCAAATGACAGTATACTACTACGTATTCGAATTTCTTGGATAATTTTATTTTAGGTTTGTATAAGACAATATGTGTCTATGTGTATTCGTTCGCAAGATATTTACATTTATTCAGAAATTTTGACAGCTGACGTTTTTCTGTAAAACCCATATTATTCGACGACGAAATATCGGAATATCATAAAATATTATACATGCTTACTAGGATGTTTAGTGGTAATAGTATAACAGAAACTCATATGTAACTCAACACATGCTTAATGAAATTTTCATTATGAAACAACTTAAATACGGAAAGTTTAATTTAGGGTTAAAATGCATGAATAAGGCATATACTAGTTAAAATTAATTGTTTTGCGAAATACTTTTTATTTAAAATTCGCATATTTACATCGCTATCAAAAAGCCGGAAAAGTGATTTTTGAATGAAATTTTTTTAAAACTAAACTGATAAAATATAAACTAATGTGGCGCGAAAGTTGAACTGGCGTTGGAACTGCCGCCACTGGATCCATGCACGTGTAAATGCGACATAATAATTTTAAATTTTAATTTAAATTTTTATTAGTTGTTACAGAATTATAAAATGTATTACAATTTCAACTGCAAATGTATCTTCTGTTTATGAATCATATTAGGTAATATCTTTCTTCTGTAGATTAACTGAAATTCCTAGTTTTCTTAATTACACTCTATTTAATAGCGTATATACGTATTATATAAATTTGCGACACTAGCAAGAACAAATATGATTGAAACAGTTTTTTCTTCTGCTGTGAAATTTACAGAATGCTAATTTAATTAATACGTTTTATAAACAAGCGATTCATACGCGCTTTCCTTAGAATAAACTATTTTTTTCCCTAAACCCTCTACTAATTTATTTCACCTTCATACTCCGATTAATTCAAGAACCGTTAGGAATTCTGGAAAAGTGTATAGAACCATTTTTGCTTAAAATTAGTCATTGAATACATTTACGAAGTATCTCTGGTAATTCGGCAGCCACCCTGTATTATCTTACATATGTAAAAACAATTAAACGTATACCGTAGTCGTCAAATTTTAATTTCGGTTTACAGCAATACTACCTATCTATCCCATGCAGAAGATGGCCTTTATGCAGCGATGCCTGCTTTCCAACAGTGGTGGGAGAATCAATGTAGTCGGGGATTTTCACATTTCATAACAAACGTTTGCCGGGTGTACAACGCTTATTTCTCTACGTGTGTATTAATAGTTGATCTCAGCAATCTACGTTTATACAACTGAAGAAAAGAGTTACATTTACTTTCTTTTACTAAAGTAAGAATGAATATTTAATTTTATTAATACGCGGAGAATATAGATTTTGTTGTACATCCTCATAAAAGTAATACACCATGAAATATTTTTCTGTAAATATTCGTAGCGAATTTTATACGTATTTCTAAGATGCGTTCTGCACCCCCCTCATGTACAAAGCCTACTCACAGCTACACAGTACTGATTGAATCTTATACTATACCTATGGTACCCCCACTTCGACTAACAATTAGAACCATTTATTCGCATACTTGGCAACCTCGCTATATGATTATCTTTATTTTATTTCGTCGTGCTCTTTTCTTCTTTCTACTTTCGTATCAGAAATTAAAATTTGTCGACTACGGTATATTATAAATAAGATTATGTAAGCGAGTTTTTACTGTCATTAAGGCCTTTTTGTGACCTATTTTTAATTTTAACCACCTGTTCGTGTATTTGAGAAAATAAAAAAAATAATTTCATTCGTACAAACAACTTCGTCCCAGAACAGGGACACGCTTTTAACGTCTTTGTCGCTTCTCGTTGATCGTTATTCTCTGACGTTCTCGCATTTCTAATGCCTTTTCTAGTATCACTTGCAGTATTTCGTTATTGAACTTTTGTCGTTGACTGATGAAGACTGTTAGCTGTCAAAGTTTCCGAGTAAATGGAAATATCTTAAGAAAAAATAGACATAGACGAATATTAACCTGCACAAACTTATATTAAAATTACACAAGGAATTCGAAAATGTAATGACATGTAATATGTTCTATTTAAAATGTTAAAGCTATTAGAGTTTGCGGGCAAACGAACCACTCTGTATAACTAAAAATAATTTTGGTAGAGTCTATAAATGCAAAAAAGCTATTAAACTGAAATATTTTTTTTCTGCATAACAATTTATTCGACGTAAATATCAAACACATACATATCGGTGAGATAATTATTCTTCATGATTGCGATGGTATCGTTATTCAACAAGAAATACGTAGTGCTTTAAAATCGCAAAACACACGAATTTTCGAATGACAGACGTTTGAGTGACATGTGTGTTGCGATTTCGTTTCACGGCACACTTGAAAATTTCATGGTACGCGTATAAAGGTTGCAGATAAATCATTTTTTTTTTAAATTAAATATCAACCAAATAATAGCTAAATGAACGTTACTAGATTCAGAAAAAAAATTTCTACCAGACTAAAGGAAAAAAACTTCAGGTGTCCATTAAAAAAAAATTGACTATCGTAACGTACTAAAAACAGTGTTGAAAAAATTCGGATTATGGGCAGTTTATAGAGTTTGTCAAACATTTTTATACTTTTTATATTTATTGAAATCGGATAATAAACAAACAAGTTACGAGATGGGGTGATTTTTATCAAACAGCCTGTATAACTTAGCTTCTTTTCTGAAAAAAGACATATTACAAAATGAACTATTCTCACGGCAAAGTAATAATTTTGAAAATTCATCAAAAAAAAAGGAAACATTTCACAAATATTAAATTTTTAACATTTACAGGAGAAAATTCCTAAACTTTAAACTCTCTAATGTTCCCTAAATTTCGTCAGTAACAAATTAACAATATTCTAAATTATATTCGTTATAATTATATTGCAAAATTAAGATACTTACAGCACCAGGTACTAAAAAACAAGAATGAATTTCATACGCCCACTTCTTCATCTCTTTCACGTTGCCCTCCTTGTACAGATTCGTGAGCAGATAAAAAAGTAAACTGTTGGGATCCGAGTTTAGCAGCACATAATTCATGAACACCGCTAAATGTGGCGTATGATCCCAGAGCAGGGCCAGTGATCTGAAGGGTCCGTGATCTTCCAATTGGTTCTGAAACAAATCGCGAGACGCAACAATAAGCGGAACAGATCTAAGCGGGTGATATGGAATTGATGCCTTACGATTTCTTGATCTGATATCTCATCATCCTCCATGCTCATAATTGACTGTTGTGTTGTCTGAGGGTTAGCTGCATGAATGGGTGAACTGTTAGCCAGCACCCGAACTAAGGCCGGATTGGGACCGGATCCCCTTAATGGAGATATGTCCGGTGAAGAATAGTCTACGGTAGGTGTCTGTAATGATGCATTAGTATGTTTTGGTTTCTATTTTTTTTTTTTTTTTTGGTTTGGTTATTTAAACAATTAACAAGAAGAGGATGTTGAGAATAATTTTAAACAATAACAGATTATAAACAATGCACATGAAAAAAGCGTTGTGTGTTGATGAAATGGCGTCAAATTGATACGATAAAAGTTAATTATTACAAATGGTAGTATATTAAACATTTTAAAAATTAGCGAGTTCCATATAGTCAAAATTATATATTATATTTTATCAAAACAGCTAAAATATTGTTGCGTTTTCGGGGTCGACATAAACAACTCGTGCAATTGTTTTGAAACAGTCTGTATATTTACACACTTAAAACTAACCACAATATAAAAATATAAAATGAATGTATCGCACATAAAACTACTACAATTTAAATTAACTCACGTATTTATTTCTATCACTGCTATTTATGTATTTATAGAACTGTAATAACAATGCACCATTCACTTATATTTATGTTTATTTGAACGGTTCAGTAAATACCGCACTACTACTATTGAATGAATTCAACGAATTACCCATCCCGGCACCACAGCGGCTTTAATATCTGCATACAAAAAAGCCTAGAAATATACCAGAAAATTCTCTCTTTCTTCTCGATGTTCGTAGTAAATACGAGAGAAGATCCAGACTTTTTTTTGCTTACGCCGTACTTGTGTGCCGATGATTTATGACTTGTTTTTGTGGACTTATTTCGTTACAATATTAATACATCTTCTACTATAGCACCGATAATATTTAAACAAAGGCAAGACACAAACCTATAATCCTTAATTGAATATGAAACCAAGTACTTTGTAAATTTCATAAATACAGGGTGTAACAAAATAAGTGTAAAACATTTCAGGGGGTGATTCCTTAGCGAAAAAGAGATAGGGTCTTTCATATAAAAAAAACTTCAATGGAGCATCCCTTGTTAAGATACAGCCCCCTAAAGGGGGTACATAAAATTTGTTTTACAGTTTTTCTCACAAACACTAAAAATGTAATTTATTTCCAATGTAACTTTTTGTCTGATTATTTGTTTACCATTTAAAAATCTATTTCCAATACCTTGTTTCATTCGAAACAAAAAATGTCTCTTAAATTTTTTGCCCAAAAGTAATCAGTTCGCAGCAAAAAATTATTTTACGAACAACTACAGAGATACATCGTCATAAAACGAAAATGTAAAACTAATTTATTTAGTAGGCCGCTAGTAGTGGTATCACACTGTCATTTTGTAAATTTTTGAAATTGAATTAATACTTAATTGTGTGTCGTTGTTTTGTTGTGATTTGTTAGTTTAATAATTCACTTGTTATTAAAATGGCATACACAAATGAGGAAATGGCTGATATGCATTACGTTTACGGTCTGTCGCAGGGGAATGGGTTAGAAGCTTCTAGAAGATATGCTGAAATGTATCCTCAACGGCAGCTTCCTTCGCATAGAATATTTGCCCGACTTCATCAACGATTACGAGAATATGGTTCATTCGACAAAAGAACGCAGGATTGTGGTCGCCATCGAGAAGTTAGAACAACACATCTTGAAGAAGCAGTACTTAATTTGGTTGAAGAACAACCTACTAACAGTACTAGAAAGATTGCTTTCGAGTTAAATGTTGATCATATGACGGTATTTCGAATTTTAAAGGAACAACTCTTATACCCTTACCATCTGCAACGAGTACAGGCACTGTTACAGCGAGATTTTCCGAACCGTCTTGAATTTTCCAATTGGATGCTGGAAATGATTAGAAGAAATCCTGACTTTCTGAAGACGATCGAATTCACAGACGAATGTACTTTTTCTCGGGACAAGATAATTAATTTTCATAATAACCACATATGGGCTGATGAAAACCCTCACGCTATTGTACAAGCTAACCATCAAGAACACCTTTCTCTTAACGTGTGGCTCGGAGTTATTGGGGATTATTTAATTGGCCCTCATTTTCTACCTCCTCGATTAAATGGTGAGGCATACACTCAATTTTTAAGAGAAGTGCATCCAGTACTGCTGGAGGAAGTTCCTTTGGGCGTCAGAAGCGATATGTTTTTTATGCATGATGGGGCTCCCGCCCATTTTAGTCAAGCAGCACGTCAGCATTTAACCCAAACATATCCAAATCATTGGATAGGTCGAGGAGGACCACAGAATTGGCCCGCTCGATTGTTTGAGTTTTGTTTATTCATCTTTAATCATATGTATTTTGATGCAGGTAGTAACTACAAAATAACAATACTAATCCAGTTCGCATTTATGACGATGTATCTCTGTAGTTGTTCGTAAAATAATTTTTTGCTGCGAACTGATTACTTTTGGGCAAAAAATTCAAGAGACTTTTTTGTTTCGAATGAAACAAGGTATTGGAAATAGATTTTTAAATGGTAAACAAATAATCAGACAAAAAGTTATATTGGAAATAAATTACATTTTTAGTGTTTGTAAGAAGAATTGTAAAACAAATTTTATGTACCCCCTTTATGGGGCTGTATCTTAACAAGGGATGCTCCATTGAAGTTTTTTTATATGAAAGACCCTATCTTTTTTTCGCTAAGGAATCACCCCCTGAAATGTCTTACACTTATTTTGTTACACCCTGTATATCTTTCATGGTTCCCCAGTGATTTCAAGTACCCTATTATAAAATCAATCTACAAAAGAAGCGAAAGATCGGAGTTCTAGAGTTATCATTCAATTGCACTAACATCTACTATTTCGAAGATATTAGAGAAGACTGTTTCAACAGAATGCTGAAATTTATTGAAATGTGCACCACGAAGCGCTACTAGCGAAGTTGGAAAAAATTCGCGGTACAATATATGAGTGGTTGAGGTCGTAATTATTAGATACGAAACCATGGGATGGTAGGGGAAAATAAGATCTGCATAGAAGAACCTAATGTGTGGAGTCCCGCAGGGTTCTATACTAGCCCCCTACTCTTCCTACGTATAGTCAGACTTGGCTAGGCGACTTAATATCCAAAAAACAGATTTGGTTGTTTTGTAATGTATGACGGATTGTGTGGTGCGACATCGTGATCAGTCGATTACAGCTACCGGAGAATTACCTTGTTAGGGCTACGTGTGGATTCTGAATGGTCATGAGTGGCCCACTTGGACGATCTTGCCCCGAGGTTTTCTGGGAGTTGTTTTGCGCTGAGAATAATTGCGGAGAATTTGGGCACTGCAGCAGTCCTAAATGTGTATTATGCTGGTGGGCAATCAACATTGCAATACGGACTTATTTTCTCGTGAATATCAAACGACTGCTGGTTTTACAGAAGGCGTATTTAAGAGCGGTATTTGGGTTGTGCCTCAGGAACACGGTTCACGAAATAATAACATTGCCAGCTCTTTACGTGTTGGAGTGTGCAAAGATTGTAAGGTTAAATTTTTTAGAAATATTTTTGAAAGTATGAACACACACATTTTTATGATACGAGAGGTAGGAAGTACTTGTAGCTTCTTCCCAAAAAAAAAAAAAATTATTATAAAGGACTGTTCTGTTCCAGTGTTTAAAGATCTGTTTATGCGGCTTCCCCCTTATAATATAAATGAGTTCCTTCATATGGAAATCTCCCAAAAGATATTTTGATGAACTGAGTCAACATCATCACATCAAAAGTGATGAAAATTTCTTTAAAGTCCATGCATTCTATCGAATCCTTGGTATTATTTCTATGCAATTGAAAAAACACTGGTTTGAGAAATATTGTGCAATGAATTCCGCTGCAACAATTCTATATTTCATTCTTTTGGAAAATACTCTTCGAGCAGAATTTTTCGTGCTGTCTGTTTCTGACTATTCCAGTTACCTTTGTCGAAAGTAGAAAGGCCGTTCTCAAAATTAAATGCAATCTAAAATTATCTCTGGAGTACGATGGAACAAGAAAAATTAAATTAAGCTCTCTGGCTATATTTTCAGTAGAAAATGACGTAGCAAAAAAGGTTGATGTACGGAATTTGGTGACAGCATTGGAATTTGGTGACAGTATTGGCGAATGCAAAAACTCGAAAAATGAATTTCTAAAAATTATTAAGCATATGTGATTGTCAACTCTGAATAAATATATTTTATTGGGGGGGGGTATTTTTCCCTTCGAACACAAGTTTTTGAACATAGTTATGCTACTGCTCCAATTAACAAGTAAGTTACGGAAAAAACTTGTAGTATAAGTTATAAATTTCTAGTAACAATTCGAAACAAAAATATCTAGAAACAATGTTGAACACAAACTTCTGGTAAACATCTGTAGTACCAATTTCTTGCTATAATATACAATGAAATCTCGATTGGGCGGACACCAACGGGACGGACTGAAAGAGTCCGTTCAAGAGGGGTGTCCGTCTAAAAGAAATTCGAAAAAAAATCGGTTTTTTAATGAAAACTGTAATTACAGAAATTGGGACATTTAAAACATATTGTATGTAAATGTTTTTAGAATAAACAAAAAATTGAAGACTTACGGAAAAAATGAGGATCTGTTACCTTACGAAATATAATAGAATATAATAATACATAAAATGAAATGTCACTTTAATGACGCAAAAATTCATATATTGTTGTTGGTCTCCTCTTTTTCTTTAAAATGGTGTCCAGAAATCGTATTTGTAATTTGGAAAGAAGCTCCAACGACTCTGTATCTGCGTGATCTTCGGCAAAACGTTTAAGCTGATTGGTTAGAATAATAGCGGCACCATAATTTGGAATAGCCTCTGTTTGTACTGGAACTTCATCGACATCAGATTCTTCGGAAATATCATGTATTACAACTAGATTTTCAATTTTCAGTCCTGATTCTGGATCTTCAACATACAAATTTTCATATAGGTCCAAAAAGTTATTAAGGTTTTCATTATCAGTCAGTTCCAGCAAATTCTTAATTTTGAGGATATCTGCAAGTACGTTAGTGGTAAGTCATCTTCTGGATCAGATGTAACTGCCTCAGTTAACAGGTGTTCACTTTGCATATTTTCATTCTTAAATCCTGCTTTATGCAATCAATTTTTAACTGTTTCTTTGGTAACTTGGATCCAAGCGGTTTTTCCGAAGTAAACTACATCCAATGGCGTAATGTTTAGTAGAAGGTGTTTTAGTATTATACTTTCATATTTTTTAATCGGACGTCTTTTGATGAGATCCCGCATTGTATATAAATAACAAAATGTTTCTTTTTTCTTTTGCCATTTTCCAATCTAGGTCTTGCAACCACTCTGTCATAATTTGTTTTTTGTCCGTTTATGAGAACATTTTCTTGTGTCCGCGCTCGTTCAAGAGAATGTCCGTCCTAGAGAGAGTTAACACAATGCAAATTATATGAGAGTCGGTCGGGACCATGAGAAACTGTCCGTCCAAGGAAGGTGTAGGTGTAAGAGGGGTGTCCGCGAAGGGGAATTTCACTGTACACCAAATAATATTAAAAGCGATTTTGGAAATTTCCAGGAAAAAGTCTAAATCTTAGGGCAATTTCGAGGAATAATTTCAACCAATAATTTTGAATTGCTTATCGAACAATTTCGAATGAAAGTGTCTCGCAAAAACATCTAACGACAATATTAATCAATAAGTTTGAACAATTCCCAAGAAAAAAATTTAGTGACAATTTTGAGCAATTTCCGCTAAAAATGCTTAGTAACAATTCATAGAAATGATTTCGATAAATGGTTTCTATTTCTAGCAACAATTCTGAACATTTTAGAACAATTTCATACCAAAATTCCTTTCAACAATTTCTGATAGGAATTTTGAATAGATTTTATCCCTACCAACAAGCTCAGAGAAAAAAAAACTTGTAATATTCTGGAACAATTTCCAGCAAATAGTCTTGTAACAACTACTGATATCAATTTCAATGATATATATCAACGATTTTGTAGACCTTAGAACAACTTCCGACAACAGCTTCGTGTAACAATTTTGAACAATAATTTTTGATATTGAACAATTTTGCACTATATTTTCTAGGATCAATTTTTAGTAATAATTTCGAGCATTTTCCAGCAATTTTGAACAATTTCGGATAAAGATTTCTAGCAACAATTTTAAAAACATTCACCAATTTCTTGAAATAATTTTCCATATTTTCGAACAACTTTCAGCGAAAGTTTTTTGAAATACTTTCTTGTACAATTTTAAGCAACAGTATCTGGAAAAATTGTACGGGAAGAATTTCAAGTTAAAATTTATTGCAACAATTTCTGATAACAATTTTGAACAATTTCGTTCGTGTCCGAAACTAACAACCGACTGACTGCGCCGAACATTTTGAAAATTCGCAACTCTGCCATTTTTTGATCATATACAAATTAGAAAAGTATTGTTTTTAGTAGTTTTAGGTTAATCAATGAATCACTCTTCCAAAAACCGTAATATAATAAGTAGCACAGCCCAATTAAATAAATAGAGCCTTACCTCATCACAAGCTATGTCCACTTCTTCCGTGTTGGCGGAACTGCGATTACTGTCAATTTGTTTCCGATAGGATACGGGACTCGGATACGGGGGTGGCGGCGTTCCTGGTGGTGTTGCTGTAGGGTCATAACGTGACGACGACGATGACCTCAGGTCGTTCATACTTTCCGATGCAATTAACCTCCTGGAAGCTTCCGCAGGTGACAGTAACGAAAGGGAATCGGGACTAGATTTCGTGCGATGGTGAGTGTGATTGGGGGACTGAAATGATTTAACAGTGTACATAATCGGACACATATTTTTTATTTCTAAAATAGTAAAATATAATAATTATATTTTGAGAAGCTACTCAGTGTGCTGCAAACAAAGGATCTGGCGTAATAATAAGCAATGTCAAAATAACGCCCAGAAGAAATCTTTGATATTCAATCACATTAATATGATATACAGTGTGTTGATATGTATTAGTACAATATTCATAAAAGCCTTTTATAATGTTTTTAAGAAAATCGTTCGAACAGGACAATTTTTGTTTGTATTAAGATATTTGTTAAAATAATTTTTACTTTGTATTTATTTTATTCAAAAAAAAGTGTGGTACCAATTTTCACCTTTTAGCAGTAAGAAGGACTATTAAAAACTGAAAAAAACTGTGATGGTTGTCATTTTAAAAAAAATTATGATGACGTCATTGTGCAAAAACCAACGACGTCATTAAAAAAAAATATCGTCAAAAGACGGCATTTAAAAAACAAAAATTGACGTGTCCGAGCGATTTTCTTAAAAACATTATAGAAAGCTAATAATTAAATGAAGTGATGGAAATCTCTTGGTGAGACATGTCGAAATATAAGCAAGTAATAACAAATAAAACACTCGGTATTGTTTCACAAATAAATATAATTAAATACTCGATGTACATTTCGCCTTGCGGCATCGTCAGGAGTTCTCGAGAAACTAAAGTAAAATTTAATATACTGTAACTACCTACTTCTAACAAAAATGTAAATAAAAATGTACAAAAATAGAAAATTATGAAAAGGTCATGGCTTATCTGGAAAGACCATTTTTACAAGGCTAGGGTTTATTAGCGGTGAATTTATGAGTTCTGTTTGTTCATTAAGAACATTGCCTGGTTGTAAAAGTAAACTTTCTTTTATAAAATAACCTTCTAGAACATTCATTTTTTTACTTTTATTTAAACTATACAGTACTTCTAAATTGTCTATTGAAAATTGATGTCCCGTGTCTAAAACATGGTTAGCTACACTTGAATTTTCATAGTTTAATTTAACGGCTCGCATATGTTCTGAGAATCTTAATTTGAAATTTCGCCCTGTTTGACCTATATAAAATTTACTACAATCACTACAATTAATTCTGTAAATTCCTGATTTGTTTAGTTTAGGATTCGCTGTTTTATTATTCGTTAATTGACTTTTTAAAGTGTTATTATTATAGAAGGCTATTTTAAAATCCAGTTTCTTTAAAACAGTAATGTTTCCAGATAAGCCATGACCTTTTCATAATTTTCTAATTTTGTACATTTTTATTTACATTTTTGTTAAAAGTAGGTAGTTACAGTATATTAAATTTTACTTTAGTTTCTCGAGAACTCCTGACGATGCCGCAAGGCGAAATGTACATCAAGTATTTAATTATATTTATTTGTGAAACAATACCAAGTGTGTTTCTTGTTATTACTTGCTTATATTATAGAAAGCTTTTATGACTTTTGTTCCAAACTTTCTCATCACACCGTATATTTCCTGCATGGAGAAACATTTCTGTAGCGGCATAATTCTACTTTTAGAGTTTCCTCTAGTTGTGTCCACTATAAGAATAGACAAGATTTTTTTCTTATGGAAGCCATATTGTCTTTGGTTGACATTATGATTCTTTTTATAGTAAGTAGACAATATTTCATTTTCAAATTTTCTCCAGTTCGAAAATGTTGCCCAAAACAATTTTTTATTCCGCAAGCTGTATTTGTTTAAATAAATAAATTTAATTTTGTACAATCTAATACTATTATATTTTTAACAAAATCCGAATGAAGACAAGTTGTTTGCTTTCGCCACAGGAACGACCAACTTTATTAACTTCTTATAGGGTACCACAGGGTACACTAAGAACAACAAAATCTTCCGGCTAGCATCCATGAATATTGTGAAACATTGTTTTATTGTAAACAGTATCAATAATAAATACATACAATTAAATTGTACATGTCGCAAGCTAATAGTCATTTTCGGCAAATAGTTTTTGCCTAGGCAAATGATATCTGCCTTGGCAAATAGCTCCACATCATTTATTTCTGCTCAAAAGCTATTTTCCTAGGCAAATGGCAAAACATCTGCCAGCTGGGTTTTTAGGCAAATAGATTCACAACAAGATAAATGTCGTGGGCGAATACTTATTTTAGGCAAACAGTATTTGCCAACAACATTTTTTAGGCAAATGGGTTTTTAATTTTTATTTGAGGTTATGTTTATCCGTGTTTCTCTAATATTTATGTGCTTCGGTTCTTCATTTAGCAGTTTCCTACCTATAACATGTAAGTTAATATTAACACCATGGTAGATAAAGATGAATTTTATTTAAGGCTGAATGCAAAGTACGAACAAACAACAATTAAAAAGCCGTGGACTCTATAACGAACCAATGAAATTAGGGCGATTATAAAAAGTTTTCGTTCAAAGCAAGTTCAGAATAATACTCAGGCCTTCTCAGCAAAAGAAAAATATTATGGCAAAACATATGACCTGGAGATATCCGGCGTATCAAAAGTTATTCGAAAAGCAAAATCTGTTAACGACGACCTTATTTATGTTACACCAATTGAGAATTTTTTGATAAAATTGACGAACAACACAAAGCGACAGGATACGGGGGAAGGGACAAAATGCTTGATAATTTGAAAAAGAAATGTAACATTCCAAGAGTGGCAGTTGAAATATACGCAGAATTGTGTAAGACTTGTAACTTGAAAAAAAAATAAAAGCGTGCTGGTTTGGTTGTAAAACCGATAACATCAAGAGATTTCAATCAAAGAGGACAAGTTGACTTAATTGACTTTCAATCCTGCTCAGATGGTAAATATAAATGGCTATTAAACTACCAAGACCATTCCACAAAATTTTTATATTTGAGACCATTACAAAGAAAGAGTGCTGCGGAAGTAGCCAACGAATTACTGAAAATTTTTCTCGAGCAAGGTGTACCAGTGATCCTGCAGAGTGATAATGGACGGGAGTTTACAGCCGAAGTAATAAAAGAATTGGTTTTGTTATGGCCAGAATGCAGAATCGTACATGGACGTCCCAGGCACCCTCAAAGCCAAGGGTCAGTTGAAAGGGCAAACCAAGATATTGAACAAATGTTAAGAATGTGGATGGCAGAAAATAAAACTTCTCGTTGGTCGATCGGATGTTACTTTGTGCAATGGTTAAAAAATACATCATATCATCGTATCATTGGTAGATCACCTTACAAAAGTCTACGAGGTGTGGCAGAAAAGTAATGAGACTGATTTTTTATTTGCCAAAGTTTTTATTTTTTTCAAACATCAATGTTATTCCCTTCAAAGTAGTTCCCTTGGGCAGGTACACACCGATGGAGACGTTGTTCCCACTGTTGGTAGCAGCGCTGGAAGTCTTCAATCGGTATGGTCTTCAGCATGTCCGTTACACTCTTTTGGATGTTTTCTAAAGTTTCGAAATGACGTCCTTTGAGGACATTTTTCAGTTTAGGAAAAAGGAAAAAGTCACACGGACTGAGGTCATGTGAATAAGGGGTCTGGTGAACCACAGGATGCCTTTTGAGGTCAAAAATTCTGTTAAGGAGGGAGAGGGCAATGTGACATGGGGCGTTGTCATGATGGAGCTTCCATTTGTTTGCAATGTCTGATCTCACGCGAATGACCCTTTTTAATTGTTCACTCAACATTCTTATTGTTAAACGACGGTCTGATATCACAAGAGTGTTCACACGTTCGATGTTTTCATTGGTTTTCGAAGTTGAAGGCCTCCCTGAACGTGTTCATCTTCAACGTGTTTTCTGCCTTCCAAAAATGATTTGTGCCAGCGAAAAACTTGAGCTCGGGATAAAGAATGTTCCCCGTAGGCCTGTTTTAGCTTTTCAAACGTCACACTTGCCGATTCTCCAAGTTTAACACAAAATTTAATGGCACAACGTTGCTCCAAATTCCGCTGTTCCATTTTCCGTGACGAACAACCACAACACAACTTCGCTAATAGCAGTCACAAAAATCACGTGTTTCACGGACAGAGTTGAAACTCGCACTGGGCTATGGGAGGGTACTGATATACGTGCTCTATCAAGAACAACAGCGCAGCGTTGCCAGATAGCTTGCAGTGTTGCCAGTCCCATTACTTTTCCGCCACACCTCGTATATGGTGCAGATCCGAAAATAGGTTTACGCTCTACAAATCTGCCATCAGATCTTATTGAT
Source organism: Amphimallon solstitiale (assembly GCA_963170755.1). Taxonomy (NCBI): domain Eukaryota; kingdom Metazoa; phylum Arthropoda; class Insecta; order Coleoptera; family Scarabaeidae; genus Amphimallon; species Amphimallon solstitiale. Next base: position 9,377,119 of record OY720675.1, read on the forward strand.
AAAATACAGACCGAAGAGGAGTTAGAGAGCGTAAACATAAACGAAGGTGAGAGTAGCAGGGAATGTTTATCACATGATAGCAGTGTTGCAGTACCGGCAAAATGTCCTGACAATTCTGAAGTTGAGAACCCTCATCAAGAAGAAAATTCAGGCGAAACAAATATAGTACAGGTTGCCGATTCTCAAATTGAGGCATACGTAGGAAAAACCATTGAGAATATTCCTACGGTGACAGAGCACATTACGGCATATGGTTTAGGCACTAGTGAAGACTGTAACACAAGTCTCGGTGGTATAATAAATTGCTGTGTTTGCGGCAACGAAAGTACAGGCGCTCACGCTTGTTCAAAGTGCAATAAAATAGTGCACGTAATTTGTGGTGTTACTTCTGAAAACCATGAAGGGTTTGGAAGCCAAGTTATTTGCAGACTCTAAATCAATGAGGAAAATATTAGAATTAATATGAAGAACAAGCCAAAGCCGCAGAAGTAATGAGGAAAAGGGAGCAAAACCATCTTTGGCGAGACAGAAACAGGTAAATTTGTAACTATACCTATTGCAAAATTTGACAGAGGACCATTAGATAAAAAAAAATGTAGAAGGAATTATAATTGAAAAGAAAAATGATGTTTACCGCATTGGCACCGAAAGTGGTATTTTAAAAAAATGTCTGACTAGGAGTGACATAACACCTGTTTCGTCAATTAGTTTTACTTATGATGATATTCCCCAAGATTTGCTTTATTTCTTTAAGAGAAGCCTGCGCCAAGCAGTCTATGTTTTCGGGTCAAGGATTTTTAAAATGCCAATGTAGGCCAAAGGATGTGCCTGTTTCAAGACTGGAAATTTGTGCAACACTAGATGCCAGTCCAGCAATACCTGCCAAAATAAATTGTCCAATTGTCCAATTGACAGCTTCTTTTGTCCAAAAATACAATCTCCCTGGTTTACTTGTGTTTATTTTATTGTTTATTTCGTTTTAAGAGAAGAAGTCTATTCGGCATTTGTCTTATTGTGAATCATTTTGCCTAAAAACCCAGATACCATTTGCCTAGGAAAATAGCTTTTGAGCAGAAATAAATGATATGGAGCTATTTGCCAAGGCAGATATCATTTGTCTAGGCAAAAGCTATTTGCCGAAAATGACCATTAGCCTGCGACATATACAAAGAAAGGCATATTTTGGAGACTTTATTATCTTTAGAAATATTCAAGGTTCCAGGCCAAAAACTATTACATTGCTTTAAGGATTTCTGCTCGGTGATATTTGACAATGCCTATAACACTAAACCCTTTTATGTTTATTATGTTGTTAATGGCTTTCATCAATTATTCAAATCTGGTCAATTGTGTGGTATGATTTAAAAGTGTTTGATTCCCTCCAGGCATTGGAAATAGACATATAAACCAAATAGAGTAACCTGTAGACAAGTCCGTCACAATGTCTAAGTATACAATGTGTCTGTAATTAATTTATGACGCCGCCACTTGCATTTTAGTGATTTTTCCCGTTTTACAGTTTCCACCCTTGCTTGAATTCAAATTAATTGTCGAATTTGACATTAGAATCCCATAAGTGCAGTTTAAAGAATATTGTAGCAGTAATTCTGAGAAATATTGACATAAACTAATCAAGTTTAACATATTATGGATTCGAAATTTCTGATTATTAATTCTATTTCATCGTATTGGCAATGATATAGTTGCACGTAGGCAAGATCATCTGATTAAAAAGTGATATTTATTTTGTAAATTAAATAATGAGACACGACAATGCGTAAGTTAACCGTTAAAATCAGAACATATCATATCTTTTAAGTTTTGTATATTTTTTTCTAAACCAAGCATCTAAGGTATTTAATCACCCAATAAAGTATAATGTAGTGGGTGAAAAAACTTCATTCTTGTCAGCAATACTAGATTATGTAAACAATTAGTCAAGAAATACCTAATAATAAACTGATAGCTTTAAATTTCCCACAAATCGTTCAAATTTCACACAATCTTCGGATATATTAGATAATTGATCGTGCCAAGTAGTGACATATATATATCTAAAACTAACTGTACTAAAATAACAATGCGTGTAAAAAAACGTTAGTCAAAACATGTTAAAGAATAATAAGGGGCTAATTACACCAAAGGCGAAACATCCTAATAACTACAATGCATGTCTTCACATATTAAACTTACTCTATTCATAAATTCTATATATTTTGTATAAAAAAAAAAGTAAAACCCTTGTTATTCATAGAATTACTCGAATACTGTCCCAACTTCATCTTTTCATGGCTAATTCAATTCTGGTAAGAGATATTTCAATATCGGCTTTCAAAATAAATATTTTTGTTTTTATCTGTGTCCTAGTGAATTTAGCCGATACTTCTTCTACCATTGTAAAATATTATATTCCATATTAAGGGTAATTGTCATCACATGAATTATTTTCTGCAATTATAATTTTTATTTTATAATTTGAATTAAATTCACATCTACCTTTTTGATATATGAATGATTACTAATTTAAATAATTATTTATCTTTAATTCTATGACATCTTTAACGATCAATAATTATTTATCATTATTTAAAATGCTCTCCATGGATAGGTTTTATTGATATCCATGGCTTACTAGTTTCATAAGAAATCTACAATTACGAGAGTAAATTGCTAAAAATTTTTTTTTTCTTACAGATTTCTAATAGTGATAAAAAGTTGCCGAGTTCCGTTGCCTTAAAAATGGCATTTAAAAATTTAACATAAAAAATTGCCTTCCGCCGTGTTTTTAAAAAGTCAAATTTTTAGAAAAAAAAAAGGCCATTTCTTTTAGGTATACAACAATATGTTTTACTGCTTTTTGATTCCTAATAACAAAAAACCTTTAGATTATACATATCCCTACATAGTAAAATTACAATAAAAATATTATGATAATAATATCACCCAATTAGCAGATAGAAAAACAGAAACCAAGTTCAGGGAAGAAGGAAATATAAAGTATTGACTCAGGACTTTCACCCAAAGATCCCCTTGACATTAGGCTTGATACGCTCTTGTCCTAAAAATAAAATTCACATCGAACATCCCGAGAATTAGTAAAATTACAATAAAAATATTATGATAATAATATCACCCAATTAGCACACAGAAAAACAGAAACCAAATTCAGGGAAGAAGGAAATATAAAGTATTGACTTAGGACTTTCACCCAAAGATCCCCTTGACATTAGGCTTGATACGCTCTTGTCCTACAATAAAATTCACATCGAACATCCCGAGAATTAGCTCTGAACAACGAAATAAGTTAGAGACCGGTGATAAAAAATTTAAAAATTGAAAAATGACACCCATATAAGCTCAGGCAGGTTCACAAATTAAGTGAAGATGATCCAGATTACCGCTTAGAATTCTTAATGGGAAAGTGAATTGTCAAAATTTACGATACTGGGCACCCAAAAATCTCCACTGAATGCGACATCATGCGCAGAATAAACAAAAAAATCATCGTTTTGTTAGGAATAGCGGATGGAGCCAAAACCTTATCTTTTGGAAGGCAAACTACAAGTGAAAAGTATTTTAATTTTTTGAGGGGCGCGTTAATTCCCGCATTAGCTCAATTCTATCCAAATCTAGTAGATCCAAACTTGCCACATCACTCATTGTGGTACCAGCAGGATGAAGCGTTCCCGCACTATGGTAGGTTAACATGCAACCTTTTGGACATACATTTTGAACACTGGAATGGCCTGGGCGCCAATTATCTTTCCGATGGATATGTAAAAAGGAAAATATACAGAACAACCTCCAAACATCGACGACTTAAAGTGAAGAATTAGATCCCAAGTTAAATAATTATTACATCTCAGATAATTCGCAATGTTCGAAACGAATTTAAAAACCGTGTGGCTATTTATCAGGATTGGTGGAGTTCAGTTTGAGCAACTTATCCGATAAGCTTATTACCTTGGGTTGTTTGTGTATGTTTTCAGGAAGCTATTATTTGTGTTGATAAATAAATATAAAATACAAAGAAATTATAGCATTGTGATATTGAAAACTATATTCTTCTTGTTTTAATCGACTGATTAAAAGGAATTCATTGCTAGATAGAGGATAAAGCGATCTTTCCGAAAATGTAACATTGCAACTTAAATTTTTTGTGTTGCCCCCTTTTGCACCGTCGCCGCTTAAAATAGAAAAGTATAATTTATACCAAAAGATGTGGATTTAAAAATAAAAATTTAACACATTTTATTCCTTACTTAAAAAGCAATTAGAATCTGCGTGATATTGGATTTTAAGTAACTGGGTTATCATATTTTTATAAGATAGATACGACCACTGTCTAAAGATCCAGATTTTTTGTTTTCAGGATATAATAAGCTAACAGCAGACGAACAAAATATACCTGCTTCGTTTCCTATTGGCCAAGACTATTGTCTTGTAAGCGGTTTTCAAGTAATTCCAGTAATAAAAAAAGGTTTTACGTATAACGGACTGAAGCGAGTAAAGTAAAGGACCACAAAAAGTAGCAATTTTGTGGTGTTAACTGTACACAATCGTAGTTATATTTATATAAATCAGAAATATATCCGAACAACCCATGCATTGTAATATTCAATTTTCGCACACGGTGTATAGAAATAACGCAAAACAATAGAAGAAAACTAAACCTAAAGCGTAAAATACACGTGATTACTCGACATTAAGTGTGGTGCGTCAGTGCTGATGCTAGTGCAGTGCGTGTTGCTTATAAATTTGTGTGTGTGTATGTGTGAGAGGCAAAGTTAGCGTTTGCAAGCAAGAGTATATATATGAGAAACTGATGATAATAGAGAAAAGAAATATATAATAAATACATATATTTTATAAGATACATAGGATGAAGTATTTTATATAATAGTGAGTGCGCAAGGAGAAATAGAGGTTGATAAATTATGCAATGAGGACTAGAAAAAAAATACAAATTAAATTTATCCAAGTCAGAAGGGATATATAATATTTTAAAATTATAATAAATAAAATCTGCCATTCTACAATGACATTAATAAATGAATTGATAAGTTCATGATATTGAAGAAGAATTCTCGACGAATTCTACAGCATTTTTTATTATTCTTAGAAGTACTACTTTTCACTATTTTCTGCAGTGTTTGATAGTTACATCGGCAATTATAGATTTTCTAGGAATTCCGTCTTATAATTCAAGCAGAAATACTTTTTCTCTAAAATACCTAAGTAATCCTAAATGGTTTCAGTTGTTTCCTGTTATGAAATTAGTTATTTTTACGTCTTACGTATCGTGTGTCTTATTTGCACACACACATCGATTTTCGATCGTACGGAAAAATATCGTACATTATCTCATCATTTGTGTTATTTGCATACTATGATTTTCTCTGCATAGTAGTGCAGGCATTTGCTAAAAGCTCGCGAAAATAAATCCCAAACGTGTCGTTGCCACGTCCTTCCATGCATTTTTTGTAGCATTCCTATCTTTGTAAATCGGTAGCGTTTTGTACCGCAACACTGGTTTGGTTTCAATCAATGAAATGAGGATTTCGTTATCCACATTGTAGTCCATAGTGACAGCAATAAATTATATTTAAGAAATGAATAGACCACACAAGGCTAGTTAACTGCTACTTCACTTAATATCTTAAGCAAATCATAAAGGACAGAGATCGACGTGCAGATTTATCGTACGATAAAAATCGTGCAGTGTGCAAGCGTTCGTTGGATCATAGGCTTGTTTCACACTTACCAGGCTGTCATTTAAACGATACCGTGTAGACTGTAATCGGGACGAAGAGTGTACCAGAGTTGTCATACTTGCCCGAGAAATGTCGTGGTCGGGTAAACGACAACCGGCTGCCGTGCTATTGCTGTGGGAAGCCGGCAGCCCCCACAGCAATGGACGACTTCCGGTGTCGGCGAAAGAAACCGATGAAGGCAGTGGGAGAAGGGACCAATGAAGAAACACACATCAAGCATCTCGCTTGCAGTTTCTAAGATTTTTGTCTGGTATTGTTGTTATTGTTTTTGTGTTAAATCAGTTCAAAGTTTTTTTTTTATCATGGCCGAAGTTGATCTTGAAGTACCGATTACATTAGTTCATGATCGCCCAATTTTATGGGATAAAACACAAGAATCTTATAAGGACAGAATCCAAACAAGAAGTGCTTGGGTCGAGGTTTTTAAAGAGTTAAATGATGATTATGAAGAGTTGCTCCAACAACATTGTCACTGTCAACATCTGGATATGCTGAATACATTCTCTAAAGGATGTGTTGCGGCATTGTATGGAATCTTTGATCTTACATATAGATCATCAAAAGTTTGTATACTCATCCTAAAATAGTTAAAAAACTTGTCACCATCATTTCTTAAATCTTCGAAAGGTAAAAAGAATGCCCCAATCTCGCCTCTTCGCATATTGATCGGATGAACCCAGTGCATCCTACTTTTTCTCCGCTTCTTCAAACGTCTGTAGGTACAGGATCATACACGCTGTTAACTTATTGCCATCCATTACTCAACTATTGAACGCGTGTCGGCTCGGCTAGATGTCGGTTACCGCGCCGGGCAAATGTGAAACAGAGACACTTTCATGTCGGCGTCGGCCACGTGTCGCCTAGATGTCGGGTATCCGATAGCCGGATAAGTGGGAAACAAGCCATATACGCCACTGTATTCACGGCAACGAGACGACGTCCGTCTGTCGTAGTGGCAATACACGGCATCAACACGGCGATCGTGCCGTATCGTGTGGAATTCGAAGCTGTGGACGCTCCTATACTCTTCTTTGTTCCACTAAAAGAATTTGATCGTACGGTATTTTTCCGTACGATCGAAATCGATGCGTGTGCACTAGGCCTTATACACTAATTTTAGGAACTACACAAGGGGCGTAGTACTCAATATATGTTTATTGTGAAGATGGTAAGGGATATACAGATTGAATCACGTAACACGTTCATTAGTAAATATTCGATTTCACGATACATTATCAATATGAATTTTACAGCCATTATCGACTGCTGCCTCTAAATAAAATCCAAAATGGCGGCAGTTTCGTATATACCGGATATGGGGCGAAATCGTTTTTGTCATATAGATAAAGCCAATTTCAATTTCATATTTCTTCAAAACACCTCAGCTGTCAAAACTTTTCTATCGGTTTTTCTCATGTTTGTCGCACTTCATTTTTAAACCTAACGTGTTTTACAATAAGTTGACACGTGAAGAACTACCTCAGGTGTGAATTATTCATACTCTACTCTGTTTGTAAGTAAGAGAGCATTTCTAAGTATTTTAATGAAGAGTACCTACATAAATTGACTTTTTTAGTGATAGGTATGATGTGTGTGAAATGTGTTCTAATGATTTACTATAGTTTAACACAGAAAATACTTGTATTTTCAGATTTATAAACAATACAACATTGTGTTTACTACAAACTGTGGCTGTTTTTTCTGAAAGATTTTATTTATACTTACCTAATAGGTAATTTCATCTTTTCACGTTTAGATTCTTCAAAAAAAAACATGAAATTATAATTATCAAAAAATTTTACTGCACTTGTATATGCAAAACCTATATTAATATAACTTTCTATGCTGGATACAAATATTGTTTCTTTCCTTGAAGTATAATGCTTTGTATTATTGATATAGTTAAACTCGCAAGTTCATAAAGATCGTTCAGAAAATGGTCACTGTTGTAAACACAAAGATATATCATTTACAAATCTAAAAATACAAGTATTTTATGTGTTAAACTATAATGAATCGTTAGAATACATTTCAAATATCCATACCTAACACCAAAAAAGGTCAATCTACGTAAACAACTTTTAAAAAAATTATTTTGAAATAGTCTTTTCTTTAACCCTGTATACTCTACACGCGATAAAATATCCGGGTTGTTTGGATTGTGAACCTCGACCTAGTTCAGCTTGTACGTTTCATATTAATGACTATGTATTTATGCATTCACAATGTTAAACTACTATCAGATTTTCTCAAATAGTTTATTTCAGCATTCATAACATACAGTTTAGTATTTAATTGATTCTGTTGTTATATATTCTGACTTCTAAAAAATAAATTTTTTCTCTAATTTTTTATTTCAAACAGCCAACGAATGTCTGTATACTTTTTTAATTCTAGTGTCCTTCCCTTCCCTACCCTTTTTAATTTAACGCCCCAGCGACATCTACTTTGGCTCGGTGGTCGCATTCAGAACTAAACGGTGGAGGGGGTAATTTCTCGCAACTTAGACTCCAGTCTGGAGGAGAGAGGTGATGCAGATCCCGAGCTTGCTCTCTACTAGGTTTGAAGTTTTTTCAACAAATATACAGTATGGCAGGTAGAACATTGTTTGCTTTGCATTTTATCATCAAACAAGATGGCAATTATATCTTCTGCCCTTCTTTTGAACATACATTTTTATAAACTTTTGATGTAACCCTCCTCCAACCAGGTTCAGGTACCATAATAAGCTTTAAGTAAGATACAATAATAACATGCTGCGTGACATTAGAAAATTGACAGTCTTTAGGAAATTCGAAACATGTGCTTGTCGACTTGATAAAGCCTACGTATTTATGAACAAAATATACGTCAAAATTTAAATACATATATAATGTATTTTTAATGTACTTATAAAACGTCTAAAAATAACAACTTAAAGAACAATCGATAATAATAAGTATAGTTGTTTAAAACTTTAAACCCGTCAATCCTGGATAAAACACTATCGATTATATTCTTATTAATCAAATTGTTTAATTAAAATCCGTAATGTTTATATCAAGTCAATTTGTCCAATCGACCATGCAAAAGATCATGTAATTCTAATTTTTTAGTATGTTGTCAGCTTATTTATTTTGACAAAACTTGAGAAAAACTTATTTTTGATATTCCAAAATTCAATTTCTGCTGCTTGCCATATATCAGGAGATAAACATCCCAGGATGATAAGTATTGTGCAAGCAAGTTCTATATAAACCGATTGGGAATAAGAAGAACCTTCTCTACCACCAGTATTTTCCGACGCAATTTCTAGAAGACTGAAAATATTATAAAGATATTTGAAATATTTTCTAATTTTCAAAATCATAACACGTGGAAACGGTTTGATAGCTCTAATCGCAGTCATGTTCATCTTGATCGCCTATATGAGTCCTGTGACTGTACAAAATTCTGACTTAATAGATTAATAATTACTCGTTTTCTTAATAATAATATTTTTACCATTGTGAATACTAGAGTTTTCATAATGTATTAATTCCCTTTATGGTTTTCCTAAATTTTGATGTTGCACTTATCATAATACATACAACTTATTTTTCTATTTACCTAAAGTTTAAAACTTTTAACATGACTGTACTGCAATGTTGAACTGATAGGAAAAACTGTCTACAACACTTGTTTGTTTATTTTTCAAGCGCAATTCGCACAAAAAATCTACTACATCATGTATATATGCGTCTATAATCGTCCTAGAATAATTTCAAAGGCCCCAGAATATGAAGGATAGGAGGTAGTAAACAACCCCACCCCCTACCGATATCTAATAACTAAAGGAACGCTTGATGTCGATCGTTGCAGTCAGACAAAAATAAAAACGATCAACGACGTCATCAGTATTATAATTAACTGTTTGAACAATAAGATCGTTAGTGAACCACCAAGATCATGGTAACTCAGTTCAACAACCAGTTCAACAGCCTTTCTTAAACGGAACCCGAGTATACAGCTCCGATTATAGAATCTAATCGCCTGAGTGTCCATCAAATTCGGTAAGCTTTGTTTTCAGGGACAAGTGCAGCATATCCAACTTCGGATTAACTACAGAAAGTAGTAATTGTTGAAACTTATTAATATGCATGTCAACCTAAATTTAATTGGCCACAGAACGTTGCTCCTTTTTTTATATGTCTAATATTAAAGATTCAGTTACCGTCGCTTCCAACAAAATATGTATTAATGTGTTTCTTTCCGTAACACTAGAACTGTAAATTAATTTATTGCTTGATTAGTTGTTTATGTATAATCTTCTTTGTTTGGCTTTGTTATTACATACGAATATACCTTCTGAAATCACAAATGTTGCAGAAAGTGTGAGTTTCAACTTTACAACAACAAAATGTAAACGTATTTAATCGAAGCAACTTTTCCGTTTAGTAACAAAACTGTAAATTGGGCTTCTTACAATAAACATATTTCTTAAAAAAAAATTATTAGAAATACATGACCGTTTGCCAAGTCGAGGCCTTTGTTTATGTATAAATTGACTATTATGGTTTTGTTAAAATTACTTGCAAAACCAAACAACAAAAAATCATCGAGGAACTATTAGGGTGGAAAAATATTAAGAAAAACAAGTTTAGCAAAAATTAATTCAAAAAAATCACTTCAAAAGAAAAAAAAAGAAAAAATATATGGAAAAACCTACAAATAATAATTACTTACATAGTTATTAACTATCGTCGCACAAGTGGCCACGAGAGGATACGACATTTGTTTGTTTATGGAATTAGCTGCATCCGGATCACTGCCGGGTGAATTGGGGTTGGAAATGGTAGCAGTGTTGTTTGGTGTGGTACGTGGTGGTAACGGAGGTGGGGTTGGGGAAGAACAGGAAATGGAATCTGTCATGACAGAATCGGAATACAGCACATTGTCCACCATAACACCACTATCATCACTCGAAGTCTTGTGTTTCTTCCTATCTAAACTGTAGCAACGACCTCTAGTGTCGCCCAAAACATTCCCAAAATGTTTGGCATTATTTTCCTTGTCCCTCAGTAAAGTGTTCAGTTCGTTATTGAGGAATAGTTGCGAATTAACTTTACCATTAATGTACTGTCCATATCCGGAGCTGGGCATATTCTGCTGATTATTTTCAGCATCTATGAGAACGCCCGAGGAGGAAGCTTGCATGCTGGTGCGATTTCTTTTCGGTAAAGGCGGTGGCACCTCATCACTCGGTACCGTGCTAGTGTTACCAACTGATGATTGCAGCGTGTCATTCATGCCGAAGAAATTCTTTAATTTTTTAGTTTTCGGTGGGAGCAGGTTGGGAGGAGGCGTTCTGGGTAAAGGTGGAGGAGGTGGATCAGTGTTATCTACTGGGAAGGTAAAGGGCGGTGTCTGCTGTAAGAAAGAGACAGTAAAGCAGGGTTAGTTTAGTAAATAACAGCCATAACAATTATTAAAATGAGTGATTTCTTTTTGATATTCATATGCTCAGCTGTTTGCGTCCTGTTTTTTGTATGTAGCAGTAAAATCGACAAAAATAATTCCCATGGTGTTCGTGTTAAAGCGCGTGCTGTATTATCAATTGCCAATTTATATACACAAAAAAAATATTTTTGATCTCTTACCTTCTCCTCACAGAGAATTTATCTTCCATTTCGCACCATGCGTCGTAAAAAAGTTATATCTGTTAGTAATTAGGTAAAACATTACATTATTTGTTAATTGTAAAGATAAATCGGCGAAAACAAATTATCTTTAAACAAATTATTATTATGTTTTATTTTGTTTAGCAAAAGGGGGGTGAACATACATTAATTTAAATTAAAAAAATCACATTAAAGCACTTAATCTAGAAAACTTTAAAAAAATGCATTTACTTCACAACCGTTACATAATAGAACATGTAAACACTACATTCCACGAAGTGGCTAACGTAAATATACAAATTTATTTGTTTACGCTTATTAACAATACTTCCGCTAAGATACCATATCTTTTTGTAGGATATGACTCTTATTTTATTAGTAATGGACGTCACAGCGCGCCCTATGTGCAATAGATGAAGGGATAGTTTGATAAACGAAAAAGATATCATGTGATTAAAACCTATGCGAAAAGATTTCAAGTCGTTCTGGAAAAATACAACCTTAAAACTGGTTGTGAGGTATATACAGGTTTATTCATGCAAGATGGGTACTGCATTATCATACTGCACATAAAACATAGACGTCAAAATTTGACAGGAAAAAAATTCCTTTCTAAACAAAATTATTTAATAGGAACAATAAACAATATCAAACAATAAGTGGGCAGGTACAAACAGTTAACAAATTCTTAAAGTAAGTGTCCAAAATTCCTGCCATCGAGTCATGAACGACTCGATGGCAGGATGAGAAGTTGATAAACAATTTGCAGCCAGTGAGGAATGGCTACAACGCTTTAAAAAGCGATTCAAAACTCTCTTTTTTTAACAGTTCTGTGGACTAATTGGCCTCTCAACCAGTATTTGTATATCCATTTAAAATCCAGTTAATATGTACATAAAATAGAAAAACTTGGTATTACATTGGAGCAACTGTACAATGTCGATGAGGTATGACTATTGGAAATTGTTACCATACGAAACATTTCTCTTCTCGGCGAAAGAAAAAACTTTTGCTGGTAGAAAAAAACAGAAATATCAATGCTAGTGGGTATCATAAAGCAAAACTATTGCTTATTGGTAAAGCTGCGAACCAAAGGTCATTTAAAAATTTCAAATGTTGTTACGTTAATTTTAAGCAGTGCTGTATATTTCAGAATTTGTTCCCTTCATTTATCTTGGTAGAATTACTGTTTTGTTTTTATTGTCATTTTACGTTAGTTACTTTCTAGTAGTGACGAACGTCTAATAATAAGTCAAAGATGTATCAGTTAAATTTCCGATTTATTGGATTGTCCCGTCATCTGTTGGCGAGAACGATCTGTATCGTTTAATAGATGTCTAATTCGCGGCTTCTTCTTAATAGCGTGTTTAGGTCAACCGCGGTTATGCAACTTATTTGTTCTCGTTTAAAAGTTAACTGATGCGTAGGCAACCTTAGTTACGTTCATCCAAATTTTCGTAATTATCCTTTATTTAAGCACTTCTCACTTTCTTTTATTAGAGAATTTACTTTTTATTTCTTTTCCCCTATTTTGTAATAGTAGACTTATTCCTTTCTTTTGGTTTATAAGTTGCCGAAGAAATTACGCTGATGCGAATAAAATTGTAGTTATCATTATTAATCTATTATGCGTTGAATATTTTCCTTCTGACGTATCGTCCGTTAATTAAGAAGGCGATCGATTGGTAAGCCTTTTTTTCTCTTTGATTTTCCGTTAATTAAAATTATTAGTAATGTGTTTCGTTTCCCTTTTGACTTGTAGCTTGTAATTTTATGCAGAAATTTTCGTATTTAACGTTAAAACATTGGAACTTGTTACAGACATTAGTTTTGAAGAGAATACGAGAAAAAGTCATTATGCAAAAAATCACCAGGAACAAAAAAAAAAATTTTTCACTTCGTTATCGTGAATAAATCGATTTAATTAAAACAATATTATTAAAAAATAAAAAAATAAATTGATAGTACAACAACGAATAAATAAACTCGACATAAATTTGAACAAAGAAGAAAATGTGTACGTCCATTCTCCAGGCAGAACTTTTTGTGTTTTTCGTAATGGACTATCCCGAATGGTGATAATTTAATTACACATGTGTAGCGTCCACGACATATAAGAGTCAACAACGTGCATACGAAATGTATTATTCCAATACATATACAAAACAAAATTAACAGTTAGTGATTAACATCTGTTCGCAAATTTACGATTAACAATAAGTGATAAAAATACCTATTCAAACAACGTTTACAGCTTTCGACATTTGTTGCGCACATTTGTCAACTCGTTTTTGTTATCTGATAATGACAAATATTCAACATATATACTTCAGCGCTTATTGTGGTTGGATAATCCTAATTTCTACAGGTATTTTTTGTTTAAATTAACTTTAAATTGTAATTCAGTTCATACTGGGTATAAGAAATTTTTACTAATCCCCAAATACAAAATAAAATTTTGAAGTTGTATTGATCAAGTGTCTCACAGCAATCTTTGGTACGATACTGTGTTTATCCATGATGATGCCAACTTAATTGACGAAATATGTATATACGGATGTTGAATCAATATTGTTATAAGAGGTTTTACAAATGACCTCGTGGATATCAGAAGTTGATGGAGTTCTTTGATTAGATTTTATTTTACACCTCAAACTTTGTAACATTTTTTCTCGGATCTACATAATAAAAAGTGCAGAAGAAAATCATTTATTAACGAGTAAATTGCAAATTGAGTTCATAACGAAATGCGTCAATTGCTAATCGGGGAAGCAACTATAGTGGAAAAGTAGTTAATTTATTTTAATGTTACTCAATATATCGCAATGTTTCACTGCTTCTTCAAGAGACCATATGAAGAATCCACAGAACATTCCTTGAGCAACAAAAAAAATGAGTGAACTCGTTTAGCTCTTTGCCGACTATCATTTACTCAATCCGTTCGAATTGGTGCAGTCGTACTGCCCCCCCCCCCCCCCTAACTTATGATATTCATATCTTCAGGAGAATCTGATAAATATTGGCGAGTTAATAAGCTTTTCTGATACTACTCGCCAAGTTCCTCGATTGTGTGATCTGTAGCACTACAAACAGTATTTTTTTTATGTGAGATAATGATTTAAATCATAATTGTGAGATCTGGAATCTTTGCATGGAAATTCACTAGTAGATAATCAAAAATCCGCCTGTTTCATATCCGAATCTGTCGGAATTTACTTTTCCAAATATGCGACTAATGATTCGTCATTTTAACTTTGTCCCACTTTTTGGATACGTAATGATATCTTCACAAATTCACAAGACTACTTAATACACAGTTCGTCAATCATACTGAACGGTAAGATGACATGGTGAATATCTTGTGACAGTCTCCCATCAGATTTTTATGCGAGTTCTGCATTCAATGTCAAACATCTTCCATGCAATTTGCAATTCTTTTCCGTCAAAATTTTACCAAAAAAAATTATTAATACTTCAATTGAGTCTCGATCGTTGGTTTATCACAATGAACTATTGTCTCAATTTGTTTTATATACTTACATCTCGGTTTATGGATAATTTCGAATAAATTAGTTAAAAATGCATTGCTTGAATTCTCGTTTCACGTTCAGAAAACTTACACGATTATGATAACAACTGCATTTATACACGTATGTTTTAGTATACGTTATAACGTATCCCAATGACTATATGTTTCAATAATGGCGGAGGCGCTAGAAAACTTGCTCGCGAGTCCTTTGTATACAATGAATGAAGATCCTAATATATTTTTCATCCATTGATATTTATGTATTCTGAAGTACTATTTAAAATTTTTGGGCAGTACTCTTCTGTTAATATTTAACGTATTGTTCAGAATGTGAAAACGTACTTTTATAGTTGCAGAAAAGTCCCATAATTATTATTTTTGAAAGTTAACTTTATGTACTGCTTAAGTACCTATTTTTCTTTTTTAAATTATCATTTATATTGTTATTTAATGGAAGCTTAAAAATTCCAAGCAAAAATTCGGCAAATGACAAACTTGACGCGTTTTTCATCTTTAATACGTAAAAACAAATTACTCAGATTACGTACTATCAAATACAATACTTTGACATAGAAGGTAGATACAGAAATTTATCATACTTAAATCTCATATTAACTTACGGAACAATATTTCCTAGCCAATCTTTCAATAAATGATATAGATTTCTCGCTACTTCAAATCGCTAGGGAAAGAAAATTTACACAAGCAAGCACAAACAAGAAAAACAAACAAAAAACTTTACATAAAACAACGCTAACCAAAATAGATAGTCAGTAATAATAATAATGTTTATTTCTATCAGTACTATAACGTGAAAGAAACAAAAAAGAGACTTACAAAAATTAAATTAATAAATGATGGAAATGGGATATACAATTCAAGCTACGCTTGTTCTACCATTGCACCACTCACCAAATTACAAAGCACACACACCATACATGCTTCTTCGATAAATTATACATTATTGAGTCTATGTAATCAAATCTGTATGTCAAATTACAAAAGTGTATTTAGATGTCGCAAAGACACAAGAAGATTATGCAAATATAAAAAATGAGGTGTGGCCACCACACGACTTTCTTATACGTATGAAAGTGTTACTTCCGGTCCGAATTTTGAAATTTCATTTATACAAAAAATATTCCAAATCCAACTCTAAATACTTTTGTACTCTTCATAAATATATATAGAATGCATAATTTACGACATATTTGCAAAAAATCGCAATTCGATAAGAGTAAAAGTGGTACTTCCGGTCTGAATTTTAAATTTTTTTTTATACAAAAGATATTTAAAAGTATGTTCTAAATACTTTTATACTCGTAATGTACCTGCCTAGAAAGCATGACTTGCGAGACATTCGCAAAAAACTGATTTTCGATAAGAGTAAAAGACCTACTTCCGGTAGGAATTTCGAAAAACTTTATTAAAACAATTTTTCTCAAATTTAATTCTGAGTACATTTGAATTCTTTATCAATTTGTTTAAACTTAGTAATTGACGAAATATTTGCAAAATTCGATTTTTTCACTGAAGTAAACTACTACTTCCGGTCTGCCGATTTTGCTCAAAATCTAATCAGTTCTCAAGAGGGAGATTATATTCGTAAATACAAAATTTGGAATTGATATCTACAGCGGTTTGACCGCTATCGTGGTCACACACAGACAGACAGACACACAGACACACAGACATTTTTTAAAAACCACTTTTTTGGTATCAGGGGACCTCAAAACGTGGACATCTGCAAAAATCTCGAGGTCGAAAATTTTCATCATCACAATACTTCCTTATACCTAAGTATAAGAAAGTAAAAATGAAAATATGAAAAACTAACATAAAAATAAAAGTAAAACCGTGCTTATATATTTCAATGCACTTCCACGATCAAGTAAGATCAACTGACAATTTGCCCCGAATATAAATATTTAAACATGTTTCTTCTAAAGACAGTCACTGGTAGAGACTTCAACTCACCATGAATGGAATTAACAGCTCAGTATCGTATCAGAGAAACTTCTTTCAAAATAAGCATTTCTTCATGGTGGAATAATGTTTTTAAAATATTGTGAACAACAGTTTTATGTTTAATTTTGAATGTTAAGGGTCCTCGCTAGTGAATGGGAAATGTAATATTGGTTGCATAGCACATAATTTAATAAGCCAAGGATGTCCGAGTACTTTTACACATAGGGAACATATAATAAATATTTGAAATAATAACTCAATATCTAAACGAATAAAAATTCATTTATGACCAACTATTTACACATTTGTAACTGCGGGAAATATTTATAGCAGAATAACAATTCATTGTAATGTGGGTTGCCTAATTTTAATTTATTTTACATTCAATTTAAACAAAGTAAAGAATAGTTGAACGAAAAATAAGTGCACAGCCGGGTAGCTTTCTATTCAATTTATAACGTGAACCCAAGCAAATAAATCTCCTCCGAAGGATTTTTGAAGAAACTGGTTTTTAATATTTTGACATATTAATTAATTTTCTGTAATCTGATAATTTTTTTCTAAATTTGATTCTTCAGCCGGGTAGGTTACTAAATTCTTCATAAGTTGACGTTGAAAGGTGTTCTCCATCTTTAAAATCAGCAAAAATATCTGGATTCTAAAATCTGCTATTTTGCCATTGTTGACAGATCCACTAGCGAGGACCCTTAAGTATGCCGAATTGTTCAAAGAAACAACCTTATGGCAAAACTCATTACCTATTTTCGATATTTAACCACCCCACATCAAACAACTTATGCGATATAAGAGAACATTTTCAAATTCCAAATATATATCGCAGACATTAATTCTGCACTTTTTGGACTCGCCTCTTAGAGCATCCAAGCCGGCCAAATTAATTGTAAACAGAAAGAGAAATGAGACAAAGCCAAGGACTAACAGAGCGAAGTCTTACTACTGTAGTTGAAATATTATCTATGCGGATACATTTTTGGTAATGCAGAATATGCGATCTATATGCAATTACCAACATGTATCGTGAACCGTAACGCGGTGTCTATAAAAATCATACGATTGCGATTGCGATACTAACACAGTCGAATTGATAGTTTAAGTTCAAAAGCAATATTGCCGAACACCATCACAAGTGTTTTTGTAGAATGTATATAGAGTAAATGTAAGTAGTGAATCCAAATCAGTATTAATATCAGTCACCGACTCCAGCAAATCACCTCGCTTAAATATACGATATATCTGACAGTCGTCGGCATATATGTGATATTTTCAGGTACGTAAACAGGTCTTTATATTGCAGGTATAAATACTGAATAATAACGGACCGAGAATAGAGCCCTGTGGAACACCAACCGTCAAACACCTAACATCTGAAACTTGATTTCGCACTCTAAGCCTATATAGTGGAGAAATGACAACAGCACCTCATGATCTCTGTAGTGTCAAATGTTTAGCTGCAGTCTGGCAAAACCATAATCTGATATAACATCATCGGCCACCATAATCAAAACTGTTGCAAGTCTGAAACCTAACTGATACTGGGACAAAATATTATTAATTTCCAAGTAACGACGAAGCTTCACCTTAACTGAACGCTCCAAAACCTTTGACAACACCATCAAAATACTTTCTGGTCTACGGCCAGAAAAATTTTTAACAGTTTTCTTTTTTGTCATAGGCACCACCGATACAATTTTCCATCATCGAAGAAAGACACCATCGAATAAAGAAAATATTAACTAAATGCCTGGCAAATTGAATAATGTATAACTGATTTCGATAAAGTTAATACCAAGATGATCAGGTCCAGTGCCACTTGTAGATGTTCCATTTATAATCTTTACGGCCTCAGAGTCGCTTACACCTCTATAAGAAAAGGTCCTAATTAAATTAGAGTGATTATAATCGTTATAAAAATATTTTAGTTCATTGTTATCCATATTTAGTGGAGGGAGTTCCTCCACATCAACTAATGCTTATAGTTGATTCTTATTGTAAATATTGTATCTACGTAATTGTTTCCACGTGTCTGTTATTAACCATATTTAGTTACAAAAAATCAAGGTAATTTACGATGTATATTGCACAATAATATAGATGTCCCATATTTTTAGACAGGATCATATTTGTTGTACCTCAGTGTTCATGTCGCACAAAGAATGTGTTTTATTTTTCAACGGCCAAAACTAATATTTTACCGGGATCCCCGCTGTATAAGGGTTGTAGTTGTTGCAATGATGATTTAGATATACATTTTTCTCCACTATCCCAACTAATTAGTAGGCGCCACTGTTGACAACTGCTATGGTGTTACTTTATACTTATATATTGCATTGACTTGTTTTATTATTAAGATATATTACTATTAAAGTTTCATTCTGAAGAACGGTGTTAAGAAATTAGGAAGTATTCTGTTTTGTTTTTTAAACCGTTTGTATGCACCGTCCCATAGTGACATGAAGCACATAGTTTTCAGATAACCATACTGTTGTCTTTCTACGTTTATTGCATCATATTAGCGAAGCGTGAGCATTTTGCAAAGCTGCCAAATAATATTGCACCATCAATATTATCAATGCAATAAATACAACGTAATTGCAAAAAATAAACCGCTCACTTCATAGAGCAGCTTAATTGGTTTGTTTGAAATCGCTGTAATAAAAAGGTGCATTATGATTATGCATTATTATGACGGTGGAGGCTGGATAAACAAAGAAACCTTTGCTTCTACAGATTTTCTATTATTTTTACTAATTTCTGAATTAAATTATATCATTTCAGGCTAGAATCAGAACAAACTTATATATATCGAGAATATGAGTCATGTTGGTCCATAAATATAGAATTTGTTAATAACTTGGATTCAGCGCCACCTATCGAATGTTTTTATAGACTATTTTTCGCGCATTGACGATATAAATATGGTCTGAAAATATCAAGAACATTGGTTGAGCCATTAAAAAGTTATAGATTAACGTAATAATTCGATCACAGCGCCACCTATCGTGTCCATATTTTGTAATTTTCTTTTTTGTCACTAAACTAACATATATTGTGAATATGAGTATGTTGGTCCATAAATATAGAATTTGATAATAATTTGACTTCAGCGTCACCAATCGAATGTTTTGATAAACTATTTTACGCGCAATGGCGATATAAATATGGTCAGAGAATATCAAGAAAATTGGTTGAGCCATTAAAAAGTTACTGAATAAAGTACAGACGCACCAACAATTATAATATACATAAAAATTACTACAAATTCGCGAAAACAATGTATTAATAATACTACAGGTATCCCCCCTATAACATTACCCAAGTCATAAGATTGTTTTATTGGCATCCATTATATTTGAGTAACTAGTTTTTGTGAGTCATAAAAACTTTAAACAACACAACAATATTACAGGGACACAACAACTGAGCATACGAAAACAATGAAAATTAGACAAATCACCAGTTAAACAAGATTGATTAATTTTTGGAACGCCTCCATTGAACATGTCATAAAATAGGAATAATAATGAAAAAAGTTAAGTATTCAAATCAGGCACGGAATTAATCAATCTTTTTCCAATGTAAATTAAAATATTATATTGCAGTGCCACGTATACAACACTACACTTAGAGCAATTTTATATAAGCCACCATTCACCAAACCAAGCACCGCAAAAAAGGAACACCAAACGATACAAAAACATCCATCTATTTAAACGACAAGTTTACTACTTAATGCAAACAAAAAATGATATTCTTAGGAAAATAAGGCGCATGACTTGAAATGTTAACTGGTGTAAAAACTGATAATGAACGTTCAATTTAATATTTTCGATTTTCCATCGTTAAATGTGATTTTTCTTGAAATTTTCCATGTAATCATCCATGCATATCAGAATTTTAAATAATTCTGATTGTTACCTACCTCGATAGTAAATGACATTTCCAATTAGCATTCTTGATATGTTGGAATGTCATACCATGAAGAAATTAAAAAAAATTCAATTTATGGATGAAAAATTAAGAAGATATTAAACCAAAATTAGACTCGTGATTTTTTCATATAATGGGGATATTTGTAACTAACTAGGATGGGTGATATTCGTGGTTCTCTGGTTCGTGGTCTGTTCATTATGTTGATTAAATCGTAGATGAAAAAAACAAGGAGTAAAGAAGAAATAGAAAAAAAAATTACCTCGCTTTGGTTCCTGACGTGGTTCATGAGCATGCATTGGAGTTTCTGCAGGTTCCTTTCAGCCTTTTCCAACTCGGTCAGTTTCTTTTCGTCCGGTGAGCGTGCCAACTGACAACGCAACGCCTCCAAGTATCGTTCTTCCTTTTCGATCATCAGACGAAAATGTTGTTCCCTCTCCAGTTGAAGTTGGTGCAATTTTTCGTCCTAAAAATTTAAAAGAAATTTACTTTATGATACAATCAAGTACTCTATTCCCAATTAAACATTGCCGGGTATTTTGTATGTTTTATTATGTAGGGTTCATGTATTTTTTTTAATTTATCACTATTCAAACGTCATTATTCCGAAAACCGCTGATGATTTCGGGGATATGATATGTTACACAAAAAGTGTTGAGAATTTACCATACAATTCAAAAATGGCAAATATACAGGGTGTTCCATTTGAAAAAAAAATAATAATTGCTGCATATGTTTTTTAGAACCCTCTATATAATTTTCTTATGTCAAAAAATTCACAACTAAAAATACTAATCGATTTGTCCGCGTTTTTCTGCAAAATAATTACCTGAATTTTAAACGAATTTGTTTCTTTCATCATGAACGCACTGTATAACTATTAGGTACATAATAATGATCTTAGAGATCAATTTAACATTTTGCCCGAATATCAGTCAGGATTTAGAACTCATTACAGTTGCTCTACAGCGTTAGCGAATATAATGGATGATGTTTTGTATGCATCTGTTGATAATAAAATCACGTGTCTGATTTTACTTGACCACTCCAAAGCTTTCGATACCATAAGTCAGAAGCTGTTGCATGCAATTTTGCATTTTGTTGGTTTTGGTGAAAATGCATTGATTCTCGATTATCTAAATACTAGACGACAGATGGTTGTTTTAAATAATTTGAATTCAGATTTGATCAAGATCATTGCAGGCGTACCACAAGCATCCATATTGGGTCCATTATTGTTTACAATATACACATGCAATTTTTACAAAGCACTGTATTACGCTTCTCATCACCTATATGCTGATAATGACACCCACGTAGACTTTTCATTTCCGCTGGATGAGGGGTACACAGCTGCTATAAAAATAAATGAGGATCTGGCGAGATTAGTTGCGTAATCTGATGGTCATAATTTAAGACTAAAACGTACTAAATCTAATGCTATTTTGTTTGCAAAAAAAAAATTGTTATGCCGCAAAACCTTTACTAAATATTAATATTGGTAACTTTCATATTGAGATAACTGATGTCATCCGTGACCTTGCTGTTGATTTATACTGGTTTGTGTTTTAAAGAACACGTTGCTGCATCTATATTGTTTTTACTACAACATTCTTATGCATAGGACTTCGCCATATTTAACATACAGAATTACATTCAGATCAAATGGTCTTTTTCCTATAACATTGCGCATATGATGAACGGGTTACCATTTGATTACAAGGTGTTGGCATTTCCTTTGTTTAAGAAGCGCATTTTTGGCATGCTTTGACATGCAGGTCTGACTCCTTTTGATTTGTGTATTATCATCATCATTATTATTATTTTTATTTTGTTGTTGATTTGCTTTTTGGCAATCTGTTTAATAATTGTTTTATATGCTATATAATATTAATTTTCAATTTAATTTGCTGTTAGTTTAAGGGGCAAATTTAAAATCACTCGCTCAGTAATGACAGAATTTTTATGAAGATTCTCCACTAATGTTCTTTATTAATATCGAGAACCAAATTCAATTCTTCTTCCAATTTCTTCAGCTCATTAAGCATAGCTTTGTTTTGTATAAGCTCTTGATAATGTTTTCGGCTTTCCTCGGCCAAGAGTGGTCCATCAATTTTGTCTAGGTCATGAAGCTATTGCAGTAATAATTTAAATCTAGTAAAAGCTTTTTTCCTCTGGACAATATTAATTTGGGAATCAAATCAGACATTCCTTTCACAATCATTCATGGCATGCTTTTAGTATTAAATTAGTTTTTTCCTCAAACCGAATTTCATTATTTGAAAAAGATCTTCTTTTTATTCTTTTAACAATCTGCCTACCTGGTTTTCTAACAATCCTTTCTATGACTTTATACAGAAATGGTGCAATGGAGTTGGAATACCGATACCTTCTGAAACCTAATCGGTTCTCTTTTTGCAATTACAGGTCAGCTCTTTCAGCTTATTTATTTGTAGATATTTTAACAAAGTCAACTTCAATATGACTTCCAAAATGATCAATTAGAATTATTCTGGAAATATAACATCAGCTAGAGAAGACTCCACAGATATGTACGTATTGGCATTAATACTATTTTCTATTAACATTTTCGAATTTAAAAACATAGTTTTCTTGTTTTAGAAAGCAACTAAGATATGCCTTAAAATGCTTACCAATGTCTTTTGCAGCTTTTATTATGTTGGGCATAAATTACCCATGATAAAATGTTCTTATTGGTTATATTATGGCTATAAGAAATGGGAATAAAAAAAATATGCAGAAATGTGTAACACGATGCATCACCATTCATAAGTGGATAGTTCTCTGAAATTTGGTCAGAGTTTCCCGATAGATTTCGCCATCTACTGGAGGAAGTTGTACAATATTCACCCAGATTAAAAGCAATCTTGAAAGTGATTTTTCTTTCGATTTTAAAATAGACATAAAGACAGAAAATTTTACAAATCTGGAAATATCTGTTTTCCGCACAAAACATCCGCCTGTCAATAAGAAAAAAAAAAACGCACGTTAATATGGTACATCACGTTAAAAATAGACATTTTATAGCATTTGATCATGTTATTGTTATTGACTAACTGAACTCTGATCTTATGCGTTATTTTTTTAACCAGTTTAAGATGTTTATCATCGCGAAGGACATCACTTTCCGATACACGGCAATTTTACAAAAGAACTTTCATTCAGAGATGGCATGATGGTAATTTTTTTCAATTAAGAGATTATTGAAATACAATAACTGGTGTATTATATTTATTTACTGTTTACAAATGTCATGTAAAGCAATTTTGTACCCTCTATTCGTTAATACAAACGCATTAAATCCAGCAAATAATTTAATAGTTGAAAAGACATCAAGAATATTCTAAAAATTCAATTATTAAATGATATTAGAGTTTCATTTCATGTAAGATTAATAAAAGTTTAATAAAGTTTGTTTATTTATTTCAATCTACTCTAAATACAAAGAGCAGGAGTGGTAGATTTTCTTGTCCCAAATTTTCACTCTCTATATTTCGCTTACCTAATACTACACATGGTTCTAAGAATGCGTATTGAGAAAAAGGGTAATTGAAAATTTTTGCATCTTATGAAAATCTAACGGTATACAGCTTGTGTAATAAAACACTTGATATTACCAGGTAAATATTGCAACGTCGTATTCTTTGGCCGTACTGGGAGGAGTGATGTAAGTGGGTAAATTACCCCGTACATTACCGAATTAATTACCGTCATTTACGGTAAATTACCAACAAAGTAAAACATCATCTATATACACGTATGACATTGCACACTCGGTGATTCGGGAAGTCCCTTTCTAGCAGATGTAAAAGCCCGTGAATCATCCGTTTATATAACAAGTGAAGCAGTCTTTCAAAAGATTTCGATGTATAAGTTAAACTATATAAAGTATGTGAATATACTTCTCGTAGTACTGTGCGCTGGGATGGGGCGTAAAGATAAAATAAAAAAAAGTTATTTTAACAGCATTTTCAAAACTCACAGAACATTCGAAATTATATTAGTGTAACTGCTGTTCGCAAAGTTATGTAACCAGAATGTACAGTCACTTACAGAATAAGTGCATTCGTTGTCCTCGTAAAATAAAGAACGAAATATAATCAAAATCAAGAGCATTAAGTGTTAAGAAAATTAAAGCAATAAATAAAGGTACGTAATTTTGATTGATTGCCATTGGGTTTTATGGAAAAGTATTTAACATTTTAGAGATTACGGAAAGAGAAAGTTCTCCGCAAACAGTTTTAGAAGACGACGATGGAGAAACGATTTCAAGCGATTCTCGCCCACAATCTGCTGCAAGCACCACAAAATCCGCTTACAGTGAAAATTTGGATTTTTTTTTGTGGATGTAATGAATAAATCAGAAGAAGAGGAAATTTGGGATCTCAGCATGCTTTGCTAGTAATACTCCGTTAAATTTTACGGAAAATGTTCATTGGCAAAAAGTGTTTAAAAAAATTAAACCTTCTTTACGATTGCCCACTAGATATCAGTTATACAATGCGCTTTCAGATAAAAAACACTCTCAAATAAATCAGTTAGTTAATGAAAAAATAGCAAAGTCTAAAATAATTGGAATTCAAGTTGATGGGTGGAGTAATATTAGAAACGAATCCATTATAAATATAATAACTACATGTCCAGAACCAGTTTTATTTAAAGTAATTGACTGCAAGCAAAATCGCCACGATGCTGCATATCTTTGTTCTTTGCTTAGTTCTGTTATTGACGACTTAGGTATTAATAAAGTTATAAGTATAGTGACTGATAATGCTAACAATATGAAATCAACTTGGAAATTAATTAGTGATATGTACCCGTCCAATTATGTTACTTGTTATGGGTGTTGTGCTCATATTTTGAAATTAGAAGTATTTGCATGTTAAATTACTGATTTAAAGTCATAGTAAAAACTATTAAAAAATCCCATATTTTGAATGCTACGTTTAAAAATATACAAGATGAACAGCGATCATTACAAAAATCAAACACACTAACATCTCTTAAACTACCTGGCCAAACTAGATGGAGCTCTAATATTTTATGTTTAAAAAGTTTAAGAATAAATAAAAAAAAAATTAAAAGAATTGGCTATAACAGAAACTATAGCTAATACTTTAAACAAAGGTAAAAAAAATTATATTTTAGATGATCTGTTTTGGGAAAGAGTTGATACATTACATAAAATTTTACACCCTGTCTCCGTAATTTTAAAGAACATACAAACCTCTCAACCTTGCATATCTCATGCTGTTGAATATTTTCAAGACCTGAATGATCAACTGATTGCTGCATGCCCAGTTTCAGAACTAAATGC
Source organism: Amphimallon solstitiale (assembly GCA_963170755.1). Lineage (NCBI taxonomy): Eukaryota > Metazoa > Arthropoda > Insecta > Coleoptera > Scarabaeidae > Amphimallon > Amphimallon solstitiale. The sequence continues at coordinate 9,403,315 of OY720675.1, forward strand.
TGTCTTATCACATTTAAAATCACGGAGAGAACCTATGCATTTGGCTGCCATTTACTAGATCCAAAATTTATAGGCAAAAATCTCAATAACGAGGAATATATCACAGCACTGACATATATTAACAAACTATTAACGAATCTAGTTAGTGGATCTGATATAGCAAAAATTATGACTGAGGTTGCTTATTATAAATCGAAAGAAGAATTGTTTTCAAAAGATTTTATATGGCAAGCATTGGAGACAGGCAAATTGAATTCTGTATTATGGTGGAAATCACTTTGTTGTACTACAGCTTTAAGTAAAGTCACAATAGAAATTTTGAACAGCCCACCAACAACATGTGCGACAGAGAGAAGTTTTTCAATGTTTAGTATTATACACAATAAAAAACGAAATAGATTAACTAATGAAAGAGCTGCTAAGCTGGCATGAAAGAAAATCCGGCTCTGAAAGATCTCCCAACAGAAGAGTTGGAATGTTCTGATTCGAATTGCAATACTGAGTCTGAGAGTGATCTGGAATAGTTATGTAATTAATAATGGTAATAATGATAAATCATTGTTTTGTTCTATTTTCAGAATATTCTTTAATTTTAAAATATGTTAATACTGTACTCTTTATTTTTTTTTTTCATTTAATAAAATGTATAAGACATTTTTTGTTGTAGGGGTTTTATTTAAACAATAAAAAAAAGTGTGGTAAATTACCATGGTAATTTACTCAAAAATTGGTAAATTACGCGAGAATAAATCTTGGTAAAAAACAGCAGGAATTTACCACGGTAATTTACCAAAATCATAAATTACGGTAATTTTACGTAGTACACTTGCTGTTAGAGAATATCTGGAAAATATTTTCAATGAAAAACTCATTCAGAGATATTCAGATCTTTTTGGGCTTGCTAGATCTCTAGACTTAACCCCGCTTGACTTTTTCTTATGAGGTTACTTATAACAACAGGTCTACCAGCGAGAGCCGTTTCAAAATGTTGATCATTTGGAGAGAATCATTACAGAAGCATGTCTGGAAGTTGCTGCAGATATGATAAGGAATGTATTACGGGAATTTGGCAAAACTAATTATTTTTAGTTCTCTTTATTAATGTATTATTTGTATGGTTTTCCGATTTGCAAACTAAATTGCTGTTATGCATTCATTACGTATTTAATTTACGAAATTGTTGCAAACGTCAAGAGACGGAAAGATGATTATGTTTTAATAAACAGAAGATAAATTTTTTTAACAAAACCTGATTTTTCGTGGTAGATAAATGTAATTACATGCTTGAATGTAGTTTTCAAATCTAATATATTATTTTTATAAGAATATTCGATAATGTCAAAAATAAAGGTACTTTACTCTTCAGCAAAATTCATATCTTTTGACAGACTTCATATACGACTGCAAAAAATTGATATTTGATTAATTCATTGTGGGTTCTAGCCCAGGCAGAACTTTTTACAAAGAATAACTTTTTTTCATAAAATTAATAATAAAAAAGTTTTCCATATGATTCCACTTAATTATATATTTCCTAAGGTTTCTCAAATATTTTAGTCTTTAAGGAATGTAACGAATTATTTCTAAAATAAAAATCAAAATGCTACAATAATTAACGAGTGACTATTTAGTAACTTTTTTCTACACAACACATCCTCTTCGCCCTTTGTGACAAGCAACTTTTCGACACCAGTGTATACGAAAACCTATTAAACTCCCGAAAGTATGTCCCCCGCCCGAATACGCACACACCTAAATGCCGTCCACGAACAAACAAAAATCACATTGCAATAATTAATATGACCGGTCAATCGTAAATTAGAATCGGAAAGAAAGAAATGAGCAGAAAAAACATCTGATTTCGTTAACGCGACTAACAAGAAACGGGCTGACCTTGATAATTAACGTGTTTGTATGTCCGTTGTATTTTTGGTCTAATGAACAGATGTGCATGTGTAGTAAGTGTGCGTGGATTACGTCCATTATCTCACACAGGACGATTGTCCTAGACATTCAGTCCTCAAAACAGACGTTCGGAACGTTCTATATTGTTCATAATATGGCGGATTGAGCTGGGAACTGACGGGTGAACACTACAGACACGTCATTCATTTAGTTTCATAGATGTTAGGCGAAGGAGAAAAGGGTACAAAGGTCGTCGTGTGTTGGTGGCCAGTTTCTACTATTCTTTATTTGAATTGCATCCGTTGATAAAGTTTTATGGATGTTTACTTAAATACATGTAATTGTAAAAATAAACAGTTTTGAAAGGCTAATTTCGAATTTTTATATATGTACTTTGTTTATGTGGAATTGCAGGCTAATAAATACTGAAAGACAAATATTTATATTTATTTCGATTAATCTGGGACCATACCATAGTAATACCGTAAGCAAATTATAAATCCAGTCTATATGTAATTAATGTAATTATGTACCAGGCGTGATAATAAAGTTTGAGTGGTTTTCACGCTGACAATAATATTACAATTTAAAAATATTGGCCAAAAACCAATTGACACTGTTAAATGCATTACCAAGAATAAAAACATAATGCAGTCAGGGCTCGATCTTGGGGGGGGGGGGGGCAAATGCCCAGAGCGGCAAAAATTGAGGTCGGTTGGTGGAGTGTATGAAGTTAGCCCCCCTTTTTTCGATTATCAGAAATCGGACGGTTGTTCCACGTTGTTTTGTTCTAGGTTTGTTCCAATGTGTTTCAAAAAAAAAATCAAAATTGGCCGAGATAATTGAAAAAAACTTTTCCATCCAGGCCCCCATCTTTCGAAAATTGATCTTCTGTTGTTCTAGTTGTTCTAAACATTGTTCCAAAGAACCTCGAAAAAAATTCCGTCGGAATTTCGATTTCGAAAAAAATGGGCGCTGGCAAAAAATTGTTTTTTTTTTGACATTGTAATTTTTTGAAATACTTTGGAACAATTGAGAACAAACCTAGAACAATCTGGAACAACCGTCAGAATTCCGATTTTCGAAAAAAGGCAACTTCTCACTTTTGGAAATAGTGTTCTTGCAATATCTTTTTGTATATAAGGGATACACTTCTGGTGTATTACAATAATCTTTGGAACAAATCTAGAACAACCTGGAACAACCCACAGAATTTCAGTTTTCGCAAAAAGGGGGGCTAGAACAACCATCAGAATTTCAATGTTCGAAAAAAGGGGGACTAGGCAAAACATTGTTTTTTGTCATTTTTTCGGATAATTATGATTTATTTTTTGAAATTGTACTTTGGAACAATTTACAACAAACTCAGAACAACCTACAAAATTTTAATTTTTCCAAAAACTGGGTCTGACTTCATAATTTTGGCTTTCGTTTTTTTCCCATTTTCTCGTTTGATTTAGATTTTTTCTTTGAAATACTTTGGAACAATTTAGAACAAACCTAGAGCAACCTAGGACAATCGCCGGAATTACTATTTGCAAGAAAAGCGGGGCTGGCAAAAACTCGTTTTTTCCGATTATCTCGGTCAATTTTGATTCTTTTTCTATATTCTTCGGAACAATGTTTAGAACAACCTTCAGAATTTTAATGTTCGAAAAAGGGAGACTGGGCAAAAAATTGTTTTTTGTCATTTTTTCGGACAATTATGATTTATTTTTTGTAATACTTTGGAACAATTCAGAACCAACCCAGAAAAACATTCAATATTTTAATTTTTGCAAAAACTGGGTTTGACTTCATAATTTTGGCTTTCGTTTTTTTTCCATTTTCTCGTCTGATTTTGATTATTTCTTTGAAATACTATGGAACAATTTAGAACAAACCTAGAGCAACCTAGGACAATCGTCGGAATTGCAAGAAAAGCGGGGCTGGCAAAAACTCGTTTTTTCCGATTATCTCGGCCAGTTTTAATTTTTTTTTCGAGATTCTTTGGAACAATGTTTAAAACAACCTGGAACAACCTTCCAGAATTTCAATGTTCGAAAAGAGGGGTTGGGCAAAAAAGTAGTTTTTTTCAATTATCTCGGCCAATTTTGACTTTTTTTTTGAAATATTTTGGAACAATTTAGAACAAACCTAGAACAACCTGGAATAACCGTCAGATTTCCGATATTCGAAAAAAAGGGGGGCTAACTAACTAATTTTATAAATTTTGTAATTAAGACAGGCATAAATAATTATTCCTTCTTTTTGGATGACAATCCAGGAATGTGGCGCGACAGAATAACAGAGGAGGAGAGAGAACAGAAAGAATATATTTAGTAAATAGAGGTTCTCTTGAACAATTATATAAATTTGAATTTTCACGAGATAACAATGGTCGACAGTTTACTTCGAGTTATTATAAGAGAAAGCTTAATAACGGCGAAGAAATTTTGAGAGACTGACTCGTGTATTCCGTGGCAAAAAATTCTGGGTATTGCTTTTGCTGTAAAATATTTAATAAACTGCAACTTTCAGTCTATATAGGGGTGGCTACACCAATTGGAAGCGTGTAGGTGATATGCTTAAATCTCATGAGACAGAATCTGTAGTAAACTCTTGGTTCGAAATTTCAGGTAGTGTAAAATTGTCGCATACCATAGATGCCTAGTCAGAGACAATAATTAAAACAGAAATAGAGCACTGCAATGGAGTTTTGTTACGTACTGCCTCTATCACCGAAATGTTAGTAAAAAGTGGCTTGGCTTTTCAAGGTACTGCTGTTAATATGTATCAATATAGCAATGGTAACTTTTTAAAACTAGTAGAGCTGTTAGCCGAATTTGATCCGATTATGCAGGAACATAAACGCAGAGTTTTGAAGAAAAAGGAGAAAAAGGCAATCTACTTTAGTAAAACTATTCAGGACGAGATTATTAATACAATGTTAGACAGTATAAAAACGTCACATGCGTTATTTTATTTAACTGACCCAAATACCGTATTAACTTAACTGTGTAGTATCGCCGAGTTGGTTTCCCACTTAACTGTTCTATCAAATAGTTAGATTAACATCCTCATTAAACTCGCATTCAGAAACCGAGTTTTTAGATAAAGCAATAAAAAGAACTTTCAGTTGTACTTAAAAAAAAATGAATATAGTTAATATGCTACTTTATTTACATTAATTCTTGTTATTACATTAACATTCAAATTTATTTCTTATCGTTTGAATTTATTAATTTAAACATAGAACTTACATTAACCGGTTGCGGTCCTGTTATCCTGGCGGGCGTGTGTGTCGTCAGAGGGCGATTGTGTAAACTGGGAGATCCCATTCTATGGGACCCCGGTCTTTGCTGCACTGTGAGAACTACTTGCGATGAAGCTGTAACAAATGGAATTTTAAGAAATAAATGACATACCCACTGTATCGTTTTTTTTCTAAATTCTCAGAATTTTTTATGAAAGTAAAATCCTAACTCATTTATCTCATTATGCTCAAAACATGTAGGTACAAAAATTCTTATTTGTAAGTGGCGTTGTATTTTACAATTTATCATCTTATTATATCATACTTAAATAAAATTAAAAGAAATCCAATTTTGTTTAAGGACGGGAAATTGCGTAATTAGAAAAAAAATACGTTAAACAATGCTCTATTAAAAAGCAAAACAATAGGTTCATGTGTTCTAATTCTTTTATTTTATTTATATTGTGGTAGTATTCATTCATTAGTTACAGTAGACGCTCACAAATTAGAACTCGCAAAAATTCGAATCTTCCGGAAACCAGAACCTGAGATGTTAATGCACTGAAAGCTCGCTCTAAAGTTAGAAATTTAAGTTCTAATTCGAAGTACCAGGGCCGCAAAAGTCCCGAAACGGTATTTATGATATAGCATGTACTATATACGTGTTTATGCCCGTCAAATAATTTGAGATATGTTAATGGTAATTCCGGATAAAAAAATGAGGTGTGACCACCACACAACTTTCTTATACGTATGAAAGTGTTACTTCCGGTCCGAATTATGAAATTTCATTTATACAAAAATATTCCAAATCCAACTCTAAATACTTTTGTACTCTTCATAAATATAATAGAATGCATAACTTACGACATACATATTTGCAAAAAAACGTTATTCGGTAAGAGTAAAAGTGTTACTTCCGGTCCGAATTTTGAAATTTTTTTTATACAAAAGATACTTAAAAGTACGTTCTAAATACTTTTATACTGGTAATGTACCTGCCTAGAAAGCATGACTTGCGAGATATTCGCAAAAAACTGATTTTCGATAAGAGTAAAAGACCTACTTCCGGTCGGAATTTCGAAAAACTTTATTAATACAATTTTTCTCAAATTTAATTTTGAGTACATTTGAATTCTTTATGAACTTAGTAATTGACGAAATATTTGCAAAATTCGATTTTTTGACTGAAGTAAACTACTACTTCCGGTCTGCCGATTTTGCTCAAAATCTAATCAGTTCTCAAGAGGAAGATTATATTCGTAAATACAAAATTTGGAATTGATATGTGTAGCGGTTTGACCGCTATCGTGGTCACAGACAGACAGACAGACACACAGACATTTTTTAAAAACCACTTTTTTGGTATCAGGGGACCTCAAAACGTGGACATCTGCAAAAATCTCGAGGTCGAAAATTTTCATCATCACAATACTTCCTTATACTACGTATAAGAAAGTAAAATGCTAAATATAATTTTTAGTTTTTAGTAACTGCACATCAGCTGTCAGCATTTCAATTAAAATGAATCTGATTTGACACTTTACACAATACACTCAAAAATAAATACCGATCCAAAGTCAATACGGCAACATTTTTTAATATCAAAGGATAAACAAACGCCGAAATGTAAAATATGTCCCCATAAAATTATTATGACTAAAGGTGCCTCTACAAAAGAATTCCACAAGCACAAAGAAAAATGCAGTGCAGCCAACTCAGCTACCAGTACCAGAAGCAAATATCGCCCACTTCCCACGCCGTCCAAGCCGAAATTGTTGGCATCAACGAAGAGGGAAACTCCTCTTCCTTCCTGTCTTATTTTTTTCAAATGGTACAAAAAAAAATAACGGATTATTTCCTAGTGAATCCAAACCAGGAAGACAAGACAACTCTTTGGATGCGGTCATCGCTCCCATGCAGAGTTTCTATTACGTCTAGAGATCTAAGGAAAGGATTGGAGGCAAGAGGATTTCTAAATTTTCCAACATCTCCATCAACAATAAAAAATAGAGTTTTAATGTATTGCGAAAAGGCCTTTGACAATTTCGCTAATTAAATAGGAGTCCTACGACAAAACGGTCGTTGCTTCTGTTCAACATTCAATGAATGGACGTCCACAACCAACAAACGATATATCAATATTAACATTCATGAATGTTTCGATGAGCAATGCTTTAAGATTGGAATATATGACTAGTAAGTACCTGCTTAAGGATCTATGCCTGCAGAAACATGTGTTAACCTTGTTGAAACAAAACTTAAACGATTTAGATTAACCTTGAAAGACGACATTGTTTCTGTCACAACAGATGGTGTCAGTGTAATGGTGAAATTGAGAAAATTAATATAGCCTGTCCAGCAAATGTGCTTTGCTCATGGCATTCAAGTTGCAGTTATTGCCATCATATTCTAAAAATATACAAAAATACCAGAACCAAATTTTGACAATCATGGTGATAGTAGTGATAATGCTGATGGTAGCAGTGACGAGGATGATTATGATAATGACCATATTGAAGAAGAGGTTCTTAAGTTAGTTGAAGATTATGAACAAGTATCCTTTCATTTAACAAATGATTGGAACATTCAAGTACTAGTAACCCAAGTAAGAAAAACTGTTAAATTATTCCGCCGCTCTCCATTAAAAAAACACTGTTCTGCAGGACTATGTAAAAGAACAACACCGCAAGGAACTAAATCTTATTGTGGATTGCAAAACCCGCTGGAACAGCTTAGAAAATGCAATGGTTGTGTTCACAAGAGCAGAATTGGTTTTACAAATCTTTTGTACCACAAGTAAAATGTTCCTCATTCTGTTTATTTATTTTTGCTTTAATACAAATTAATGAACTTGTAGGTAAGAAAATTTTTGAAGCAAAAACATTTAGATGAAAAAGCTATTCTTCTTATTGATAATGCCCCTTCTCATCCTTCAGAAGATCAATTGACGATGGAAAAATAATAACACTCTTTTTCCCTCCCAATGTAACGCCATTGCTGCAACCAATGGATCAAAACGTTATCAGACTTGCCAAGTTACATTATAGAAGTTCTCTTTTATCAACAATAATAAGAAATGATTCAGATGATGTCAAGGGCCTCATAAAAAATTTGACTTTAAAAGATGCTATATTGAATTTACTGAACGCCTGGGAAAAAGTTTCAATGGAAACCATTGTCAAATGTTGGAAACCTGTTTTGGAGTTTGATGAGCCGGATGAAGATGACATTCCATTAAGTACCTTAAGAGAAAGATATCACCCACGTCAAATAAACAGTGTTGTTCAACAGACACTTGGAATGTTGCATATGATAGCTCCAAATGTAAATCACTTCATGTTTTGCATTCATGTAAAAAAAAGCCCATCTCCAAAACTGCATTTCAGGTAAATTGCACTGCTACAGAAGTTTTGGATTGAAATGAAGATCTACAACCAGATACAGAAGACAATGATTTTGAACAAATTAGCAGTGAGGAGGACAACGTGGTTACAGAAACTCCAGTTATATTCCATCACATTCGGAAGCCTGTAAAGCATTTGATACGTGTCTGATCTGGGCAGAAAGAAATATTCATAATATTAACGATATTTTGGTGCTTAAACGGTTTCAAGAAGCAGCTATACTACGAAGTACACAATATAAAACGAAAGAAACAAAATTAACTTCTTTCTTCGATACAGTTTAGTAGTCGTAAGTATGATATGTATACATATAATAGACATGTGCATTACATGGTTAATAGGTTATATCCATATAATACTTAAACACTAGAAATATACATAGTATGTATAATATAATTTATATTTTGTTGTCGTTTTTTAAACAACCTTATTAAAGTGAACACCTTCGATAAAATGAACCAGACTTGTCTGAATTAGTTCACCTTATCGCGACTCTACTGTAATTGAAATAATCAAAGGCATGAAGATCCAGCGTATTGTTTCGTAACCTATTCCACTATTAAATAAATTAAATAAAGAAAATTATTTATATGTTTTAAATTATTTCAACAATCGCTATGAATCTCATAATTAAATTATTTCGAGACCAATCTATTGCAAAAACACTGGTACAATAGGGTAGTATCGATAAAGCGAAAAGCCTGTGATTAAATTCGAAGCACAAGTTACATACTGTAATTACATCTAGCGGCTTTATGTTGTCCCTACAACGTACCCAGTAACCTGAAATATTTTAAACGAAAACCTTCCATTCTGTCCGTATTTAATTTGTTCAAAAAGTATTTTTAAATTTAAACTTCACTAAGCAGATAAATATCAATTCGGCGCACGACCGTTAAGTTAAATTTTGATTATATATCATGGTCCACAAAATAAAACATTTAATTTGTGAATTAAATTTTAATAGATGTGTGCGCCTACGAAAACAATCAAATCCGCATGTTGTTAATTTACCCGTTTGAATATATAAATAAAATATAACCGTCATGTATAAGATGGATAACATAAAACGACTTAATCTTTTTTTCGAGAAGAATACAATTTTCCCGAAAGAGAATCAAAAAAGTCGTATGAAGTAACAGTAAACATTAATTATTAACGATCACATACTGGAAAAACCTATTTAAAATAAAGAATGACGACGACCCCCGGCACGGCCATTATTTTTCGTAATTATTTGGCTCGTCCTGTGTGAATCGTGGAACACATCGCACGCACACACACAATAACAAACAATAACATAACACCTCTCTTCCTAAAAATAGCTTAAACTTGAAACATTTTTAACCTACATTATTATATATTATACGGGCGGTTCAGTTTCCCAAACTTCTTACAAATGTAAACACACGAACTGTCATTATCGTGTTATACGGTTTCACTTCTGGAAGACGAACGCAGACAGACAAACGCACGCAAAGAGACTGCATTCACTCGCACCAACGCAGACTGGTGATTGATACGCGCCATCAAATTAATGAGCCAAAAATATTAAAGGTCTACTTGGTCGGATGGGAACTGGCCACTTAGAGGGTACATTAACGCTGGCGCTCCCTTAAAATAATGGAAGAACGATTATCAGGGACAATGTGTAGCCCCCTATACTCGACTGTGAATATCTCGTGATGTGTTATCTTTCTTGGTTCATTACGAGGATTTAGTGCGTCGTTGATGCACCAGTTTGATATAATCCGAAAATTCTGGGAAAATGAAGACCCTTACACACACATTTTTTAAATGGAAACTCACTGTTTCAAAATTGATAGTGAGGATTGTTAGAGAAAAGTTAATGAGCCCTTGAGAGATGTGAGGCGAAGAACAGTTCTAAGATATACGAGTGTAGTTTGAAATGATTTGAATCCAATAAAGAAACAAGTATTTTTTCGGGGATGTTCTTCATTTAGCATATACGAAGCAAGTGATTTCATTGGAATGTCCGATCATTTTAATTATATCTTTTTCGCTAACTTCGTCTTTAGCATAAAAGTAAATTTGAATTGCTTAGTGGTTAATATAATTGTTTGACTGATTGTTAGGTCCATTTTAAATTTCGTGGTTACCAATCGGCATATTTTTGTACCTTATAGTCTCCTTTGAGAAAGTCATTTCTGGATCATTGTCATCGCGTGATACAATTTCTGGTATAGTCCTTCTGACACTCTCTTATTCCAAGTTGTCATTATCTTATACATTTCGGAACTTTTCTTTCTCGTTTTTAGCATCCCTTGTTTACTTATATTAGAAATCATTTCCTTTTTGAATTCTGGGTGTCACGTTCCAAAAGGTCTTAATTATCCAATAGATTTTCACATGCAGTATGCCCAATCACTCAAAATCTTTACCAAATCTTCCGCTGGTGTGTTCAGATTGTCTGCAAAGAGTTTTTGTGAAGGATGGTATCCAACGAAATGCTTTCGTGTTTGGCATCATTAATCCTGATCGATGCTTTTACCAAATATTTGCGAATTACTGAATGTTTCAAAACAAAACCCAGACCTTTGGTGCTAAAATATTTCCAGATCTCAATTTTTATTTATATTATTGTCTGAGAAAGCAGGTCGTTTTTTATCAGCAATTGCGATGCTCAACTGTTGTTTTCCATAATAAAAGTCACTGGGTTTAGTTAATTTTAATTAAATGCACCGATTTTTTGATATCCGTGAGGTCCGTCCGTATTCCGAGGCTGTGTTACCGGTACTTTGAGCGGAAACAACGATAACAAAGAGATTACTAAGGGCAACTGAAATGAAGACCATAAGAACTATAACGGGACATACATTGAAGGATAGGCAGAGAAACACAGACATAAGGGAGAAGTGCCTAACGGACGACGTGGTCAGATGGTCGAGGAAGAGAAGAGGAGAATGGAACCACCATGTTAGCCGAATGATCCCCGACAGAATGGTCAGGATAGTTCGAAATAACACACCTCATGGAAGAAGACCTATAGGACGACCACCAAAGCGATGGCGTGACAGCTGGCAATCAAAATCGCAAGAATCACCATTGCAAAGAAACCGGAACTAAACAGGCGATACGCCTATTAAAAGAAGAAGAAGAAGAAGAAGAAGATTTTTTGATATACAAACTCGACGACTTTTTCTTTTTTGCAACATGATCTCTAGTCGATACGCTTTTTCAAGCAATGCTCTAACCTCTTTAAACCATTGAAGTAGTAGTTGGCATCTAGCTCTGCAAAATATTGGTCTGAACTTCCTCGTTCGATGGAAATATCTGTCCTTCGAGCTAAACTTTAAGCTTGCATAACAGAAAATACTCAAGAGTGGGACAGATCTGATAGTGTATGTTTTCGAAAATAAATTCGTAAATGCTGGCAACGGCAACCCCTGAAGAGTAGGACGGTCTAGATGGAGCAGCACTTTCTTTTTCTTCAAATATTGCCATTGTCTGTCAATTCCCGCCGCCAGCTGGTCAAGTAATGTTTTGACCTTTTCAAGATAATCAATTAACGAAGTCCATGACTGTCTAGCCTTGATTTGATTTTTTTTCATTTCAGTATCACTTGGTAAATTTTCTCAATGTTATTTATGGCTAGTGGTCGCAGTTTTTGGATTCCCAGAACGCTCATCATCAATCAGGTCGGTACTATTACCTTTGAATTCAGCTATCCACCTTGGCTCGGTAGCAACTGATGGAGAATAATCACTCTCAACGGAATCCATCTGAGCATTAATTTGCAAAGATATATGATTATTATATTTTTACAAACACTGATACTGATTCATTCTAACCACTGTGTCAATCAACAAATGAACGTGCCAAATCTTCACATATGTCTTTCAAAGTATTGCAAATTACAATACCAGAATAGCTCTTCACAATTAAAGCTATCTTCCGGTTGCTGTTCAAGACACTTCGAACCCTTTCGAATGCGGCGTTTGATTAGATACTGTTTTTCGGTAAGAGCAAAGGTCTTCTAGTCGATGCTTCCTAGACAAATATATTAAGAGTATAAAGGTATTTAAATCTTGATTCAGAATAATTTTTATATGATAAAATGTTCAAAATATGCTCTTATATAATAGCAGTATTTTGCAAAAATCACGCAGCTTATGTGTGTATTCTATACAGATTTAGCGCAAAATCATCCAGAGCTGGGATTTGGAACAATTTTAAAAAAAAAATATTAAAAATTCGAACCGGAAGTAACAGTATTACTCTTATCGAATTGCAGTTTTTTTGTAAATATCTCATAAATTACACATTCGTACCGAAAGTGTTCTACTTTCGGTAGGAATTTAGAAAAAAAATTATCTAAAAATTTACTTTTCTTTTCTCTAGAAATCTGTCTAAACTGGACATCTGCAAAAATCTCAATGTCAACAATTTTCTTCATCACAATACTTCCTTATACTACGTCGTATAAGGAAAGTAAAATCAATATTTTGACGTGCAAGTTGTCGGAATAGCAATCCAAAGAAAAATCCCATTAATTATCGAATGTTGTGTAGATTCAGTAGATGCCGGGTACTATAAGTGCGTTCACTCGATATAAATGTATCATAGCAAAATAAGCATTTGGCTTTGGACGTTTGTATATTTAGAAAAAGTAAAATGATGTAAGCCGTATTTATGGACTTCACCGTGCACACATGGCGAAGGCGACGATAACAAAATAAACGCCAATATACTTGCATTTTCCTTTTGAATTGAGACGTTTTCTTATTCTAATAATATGGTTGGCGCGCGATGCTTGTAAAGTTTTGTTTATTAATACAATCTTGTCATCTCGCCTGGATCCGTTTCTTTAACAATTAATTTATGTAATATTATACAAACAGGTCCGCAATTCAGGTGAGATTAAAATACCTGGCGAATTAAGAGTGTGCATTATTAAGTCTTCTTCCTTAATATAATATTAAACTTAAAGATAAAATTTAAGTAAATATTCGTAGTTCTTGGTAAACAGTATCTATTACTTTAATTAAACTCTAAATTGATGATGTGTCTGTGTGTGTGTGACCACGATACCGGCTGAACTGTAAAGGCTGTCCCTACCAAACCCTATATTTAAGAGTATAATCTTCCTCCAGAGATATAATTAGTAGAGACCGGACACGAGCGGCCGATGACGCATCGCCCACGAGCGCACTATTGAAATTTTTATTTTTTTTTATGTTTTTAATTTTATTTGTATAATTGGATAACAAGTGGGTGGTGATCTATAAAATACAAAATACATTATCATTTGTCATTTAGTAGTTCAAATCGAGTAAACTCTCCGTATTTTATTTATCTTACGAAATATAAGGTAAATAAAATAAAGAATAAATTTTAAAAACTCCTCACGCTTCTACCTACGCTGATGACGAAAGTTTTTAAAAATTTAAAAGTAAAATCGACTTTTTTGCTGCCCGTTTTCTCGACGAAAACAGATGTTGCAGTTCATCATATGAATAGTGTTATTCAGTAACTGCGCGATGTTATACTTTATTTCTTTTGTCCGCCGTAGTTTCGGCCTGATATACGTTCGGTCCATAATAATTAGATTTTAGATCGATAAACCAGAAGTCGTAGTTTATTTCAGTGACAAATCTCTTTTTTCCAATATCTGGTCAACCACTAATTTCTAAGCAAATTTCTAAAGAATACAAAAATACAGAAGAGAAATTTGACAACAAAGTTGATGGCAAATGTGCTTTTCATTCTTATTGAAAAGGAGTGTTTTTGGAAATATTTCACAAATTATATATTTAGCAGGGATTTACTACAGTGTGGACACATTTAGAACTTAATCTGAAATAAATTTTGTGCAAAGAAAACTGTTTTGAAATTTTCAGTTTTTTCATTTTTATTAATATTGTGGAGTTGCATCTATGACACCGATTTTGCTTTCTGCTATCATAAATTATATAATTAAACTAAACCTTAAGTAGACATTACTAAAACTGACGAATCATAGAACAAGTTCTAATTCGCACAAAAAGTCATTTGATGTCAAAATTGGTGTATTACATTTCTAAAAATTTCTTCGTAATATCTTCGTGAATTTATTCGAGAAGAAATGTTCAGTGTGAGGCTAGCTTAAGTTCTTGTAATAAATCTCAAAATACTACCCCCTCGCCCTAAGCAGTGGCATTTAATTTTCTAATAAGAAACCTAATAAGGCCGCTGTGAAGACTAATGTTAATACTACTATAGAAAATAAATAAGAAACAAGTAAAGAAAAGGACGAAACACATCGTTTGGTGTGGAGAAGAGTGAGTGCAGTGCATTGAATGCAAAGACTGGTTACACCAAGAGTGCACAAAAAATTGTTTTAGGTGTGTTATAATTGTGAATCTGAATAGTAGATTACATCTTCGTTTTTCTGAAACTTTAACACCTTGTTTAAGATTACTTGATAAAGAATATATTTTTTTTTGTCTTTTAAATTCTTTTTCAAATGGAATACTTCTGATGTTTAAACTTTTTTAATAAAGGGTGGGGAACATAATATAATGTAGCTTTTAATAAATATTTTAAAAACATGTAGCTATTTTAATTTAAGATGCGCGTTTATTTTTATTGTTGTCATGTATTCCCCTCCTAAAAAAAAACCTAACCTTCAAAATATAAAAACTAAAAATCCTTGAACAACCTGTCGCGTTTTCTCGGTTCTTATACAATGACAAAAAAATCGAAAATTTGGGATAGTTTCCATACCTTTCCACACTTGCCGTTTTCCTATTGATGTAAAAAAAAAACTTTAAATTTAAAAAAAATTCTAGCTCCTGGAGTGCCTAAAACTAAAAATGTTACTTTTGTCCAGATCTACCCTCTTATGGATTTGGCATACCGCCTAAAATAAACTCTGGAACAGTAAAGAATGAACAAAAGTAGAATTTCAACGACGATATCAAAGACAAAGTGCTCAACGCATATACGTGTAAGTACAGGTAAAAAGGTGCATGAAAATGTAAATGTAAATTAGGAAGAAAAAAAGTGAAGGACGAAGAACAAACGAAATTCAAAAATTTTATGAAATAAATTTAGAAACAAAACCGAGCATTAAAACAATTAACGAAGAAAGTTCAAATGTAACACGGAAATCTATTATATGCCGTACAGAAATGATGGTAGAATATTACTGCAACCCATTGCATTATTTAGAAGAATCTATGCTTAGAATAATTAAAAAAATGTTTTGCAGCTATACTGAATACGACAGAAAGACATATACCGCAGTCGACAAATTTTAATTTCTGGTACGATAGTAGAAGAGGAAAAGAGCACAGCGAAATAAAGTAAAGACAAACATATAGCGAAGCTGCCAAGTACACCCGGCAAACGTTTGCTATCAAATGTGAGAATCCGCCGACTGCGTTGCTTCTCCCGCAGCTGTTGGAAAGCAGGCATCGCTGCATATTATAAGGTCATCTTCTGCATGGGATAGATATCTAACAGAAATTAAAATTTGTCGACTACGGTATATACACCCTGTCCAGTTTAAAATGCAGTACATGGGGATATTGGAAACCGTTGGAGATACAACGTCGGTTAAATGGGAGAAAAGTTGCGTATTCATTTGTCCATGAATAATTCGACATCAGATTTTGAAATTTTTGTTTCATTGGGCAGATACAGGGTGAAAAAGAAAAAAATGCATTTTTGAAAATCTTCCATATTTCGTTTCCTAGAAGAGATAAATTTACAAAAGTTGTAAGCTAGGGATAACAAGTCATGAGGATTTTAAAAATGATTAAAAAAAATCTAGGTCTACTAGATTTTGCGTGACAATAATCAACTTTTGTTTTTCTTATGGCAGCCATATTGGATTTTGACACTTTTAATATCTTCAAAAAAAATGCTATTCAATGATGTATAACATGTTTATGTTCAAGAAAGTAAAAACATGAAAAATAGAGAAAGTAAGATTTTAACATAGTAGGCCGTGATAATAAATGTGACATTTGTATTAAACAACTCTAAAAACTGTGAAGTTTATTCTGAACTGTCAGTAATCCTATTGTTAATCTCATTGCATTGTTATAAGTATCTGTACTGTGCAAACCTAAGATGGATCGTTTTACAAATAGTGACAAATATCAAATGCTGGAGTGTTTTATTTTGTGTGGAAGAAATGATGAATTGGCTGCAGAAATGTATTTCGATAGATACCCTGAAAGGCGGCAGCCAGAAAATACACTTGGCGTCGCTAGGTCAACAGCTGGTATCATTTTAAAGCGTGCCAAATTCAAACATTATCGTGAAAGAGCCAGTCAAGGGCTTCAAAATGGTGACGAAATACGGAGAGCACAATTCTGTCATTGGTTCATCGAAAAACATAATGAAAATCCAAACTTTTTTGCGAAAATTTTATGGTCTGATGAGAGTCGATTTACTAACTCTGGAATGTTTAATCGTAAAAATACTATCTTTTGGTCCGATGAAAATCCACACCTGGTTCGTGGCATTAGACAGCAAGTCAGATGGGGATTTAATGTTTGGATCGGCGTTATTGATACCCATGTTATGGGTCCATTCTTTTTCAATGAGAATTTAAATTCTGAAAGGTATTTAGAACTTTTGCGCGCACATGTTGTTGAACGAATTGAAGAACTTCCACTTGCCACGTTGCAAAATATGTATTTTCTGCAAGACGGAGCGCCTCCACACAATTCCTTGTTGGTTACAAATTATTTAAATAATCAATATTACAATAACTGGATTAGTAACCGAGGACCAATAGGGGGTGGCCTGCTAGGTCCCCGGACCTCACACCTCTTGATTTTTTTGTATGGGGCTATCTGAAAAACAAGGTGTATTCGAGATCTTATGAAAATGTGGAAGAATTACGTCAAGCAGTTGAAGAAGCAGTGAATGGAATGACACCGAACATGGTTAGACAATCTTGTGAGGCAGTACTAACACGATGTAGATTGTGCATACGAATGAACGGTGGCTTATTTGAACAGTTGTTACATTAATTATTCAGCTACCTAACCACCTTTATTTAATGAATACTAATAAATAAAATGTTAAAGATATTTTAACAGTACTTGGAGACTTGTTATTTTTTGTTTTTTTATCAGTATACACTTAAGATATCCACAGTTCCATGGTCTACTATGTTAAAATCTTACTTTCTCTATTTTTCATGTTTTTACTATCTTGAACATAAACATATTATACATCATCGAATAGCATTTTTTTTGAAGATATTAAAAATGTCAAAATAAAATATGGCTGCCATAAGAAAAACAAAAGTTGATTATTGTCACGCAAAATCTAGTAGACCTAGATTTTTTTTTTAATCATTTTTAAAATCCTCATGACTTGTTATCCCTAGCTTACAACTTTTGTAAATATATCTTTTCTAGGAAACAAAATATGGAAGATTTTCAAAAATGCATTTTCTTCTTTTTCACCCTGTATCTGCCCAATGAAATAAAAATTTCAAAATCTGATGTCGGATTATTCATGGACAAATGAATACGCAACTTTTCTCCCATTTAACCGATGTTGTATCTCCAACGGTTTCCAATATCCCCATGTACTGCATTTTAAACTGGACACCCGGTATAGGCTTATGTCAGAAAAAGTGTTTACTATAGGCATATTTTAGAATATGTTAATTTATCTTCCTCAAAAAATATTTTAAATTACACAAAGTAATCAAAAACTTTTCTATTCTTTAAACTGTTTCCCTATGTATGTCCAGTTTTGCTGATAGATGTATGTTCTAACGCATAAAGGTACGTTTACCTGCTTTTGAGTAGTGATACAGTGTTTAAAAAATTGTTCTGAGCATATACCGTTACCTTCTCAGAAAACTTATGTGAATCATTTTTCTCTGATAAGATCAAAAGTAATCGTCCAAATCGGGTGTGTTTTATATTGAAATTGATGGAAAATCAGATATTCCCGCACCCTAAATAATCAAATTATAGCGAAACACATGTCGGTTAATAAAGAACCCAGGGGAAAGTTTTGTACAACGCCATATGCCGACAGGACCGAATTTCACGCCATACGTCCGTGTAAAACGTATAGCGAACGGGATAAGATGAAATTTATCCCTTAAAAGCGTACATACGCACGACCGCTTAACGAAGCCCTTTTATGAACATCAAACAAACAAACTCTCAAGAGTTCAATTGCCGGCTAAAAATAAATCAAATAAACGCAACAACCCCTTTAACAAATTATAACTGCACATGTGGTGAAGCAGGCAAGTCATTTTAGAAGTGGGGTGTATTGGACCACTTCAGAAATAAACACCATGAATTATTTTCAATTGATACGGTTATGATCGTAATGTGTAAGAGATGTGATCAAAATAGAAATAGAGACGACAGCAGTTGCTTTATTAGAGTTGATATTAAGAGGAGCGTTTACCTATCGAAAATTAAGGCATCGCCGTTTCGCGTTTTTTAAACTTATTTTGTAATTTTAGAATCTCAGATTTGGGTTAGTGATGCAAAAGGCATAAATTTATAATGTCAAGGTCAGTTTTTGTACTAATTTATTTTCTTAAGAAAGTTGTGTATTTTAGAAATAACCACAAAAATGTATGAATTTGATTAATGTCTACTAACTAAGGCTGGCACACAAAAGATAAAAAACGACCTCTACGCGCCAGCTGCACATTCGATGTACGATATAAAGAAGAAATCAAATTTATGTAATTATTTGTAAAGATAAAAAACATTAAACAGTAAACATTGTCACACACATTTTACACGAGGTTTTTCCAAGCTAATCGCGTCGTCTATCCCCACTTTACGGTATCTCTACCGGTCCTAGCGAAGACGAAAATCTATCGGAATCGGTCGGCTATTGCAGACTTAAATGCGAGTGACAGTTTAATTACAAACTGTCACTCGCATTTAAATGTCATATATACCTATAATATTCGAGTGTATAATAATATAACAGTTATGGGCAAGCGAAAATTGGCTTATTATAAAACATTAACAACATCAACAATTCCGGAAGTACTCATTCTTTATACATTATGTTTCCCATCTATAGTATTCCTTTATCTATGGTAGAATCTGTGAATAAAATCGAAGCGCTGTGACAGAACCGAATATCGTCTACCTCCACCTACTCACACCCCCTTGCGTCTACCCGTCCCGCGAGTAATATAAGTTGCATAAGTTTCTATTTGTTAGTAAACGCCCCTCTTAAACTATAAAAAAAAAAAATGATATAGTTTTACCAATGACAGCAATCTTGCTTCGGTCTTGAAAATTAAATACATTATTGCCAATTAGGGTATGATTGCTGTAACATTTTTTCGTTTAATTCCCAAATTGGCAATTTGATCGTATCCAACTTCTTTTATCTTATATTATTGTATTCATAGATGTAGCTGACGGTTCTTGGTAAAACATATTATACTTTAAAGTAGATAATAATAAAAATACTTGATTTTGCTTCACTTAATATCTCAGAATTTCTTTAACAATCGTTTCAGTATAATTCAACCATTATCAAAGAGCTTACTCAACCTGTACACACGTTTTAATAAATTTCATACGACCTTTTAGGTAAATTTCAGTTGTCTTAGATATTTTAAAATATTCTTTTACTAAAGAAACTCTCTGATTTTGTTCTTAGTCTATCTCTTTTACAACTTCTCAATTATAATGTTTATAATGGCTACAGATACTATTATCTTTTATTTCTGGAGTACCACAAGGCTCCAACTTAGGCCCATTTCTGTTGAACTTTTTGGGTATTGATGCGGGGACAGATCACTAACGTGACATGTCCCCGCCTACGCTGATGACCTGAAGATATGGTTAATTTCCACTAGTAGTAAACTTGTTCCACAGCTGCAAATCATTGTCAGTCGAAACTTACAGTTATATAAATCTCTTAATTATAATATTTAATTTCATTTATGTGAATTACCTATGTATGTCACTTATTGTAAAACTTCACATCATTAGTTACAGTTAAAATGTTTAATTTCATTATGTAGATACGAGGGGAGATTTTCCTTGTTTTGTAAAGAATTTTATAACTACTCGATATTCAAGTTTGTGTATTTTGATACGTGACAACACAAACTGACAGATATTAAAACTAATACTGCTGTAATTGTTTTGTAAATTGTCGAAGTCGTTACTAAAGCATGTATGATAATGGAACACTATAATGAAAAATTATATTAAAATTGACAAATGACTACTCCGAAAATACAAAAACGATCCCCATGTCAGTTATTGTGTTTAGTAGTAATTGGTCGTTAAAAAAACATCGGATTATTAGTATGTATCATTACCTACATTGTAAATTTTACAATAATCCATAATCATAATAATACAATAATTAAACTACCAGGACCTAGATAGATACAAATATTAATACATTATTATTTCGTTATTAAATGAAGATATATTGGTCAATGTCTCGATTAATTATGCTAAAAAATGTAAGAATATTTTATTTTACTACTGTAGACATATTTCCTTTTATTAAAGAGTTGATAATATTATGGTGCCGTACTAGTAAAAGTGTTAGTTTTGGTGGTATTCCAATAATATTGCTAAACGTTAATTTGTCAGCAGTATGTAGTGCTGCTAATAAACACACAAATTATCGTGTTCATCTGAATAATTACTACAGAAGTTCTTTAAGTGTTTTTTTAGGACATCATTTAATAATTGTATTCAGTGTCCTTCCTTTATAACGAAGGATTTATTAAATGTCAAATCTTGTATTCATCGGTCATCCATTGCCTTGATTCGGGCAATAAAATATTGTTACATAATCGACGTGAACAACTAGAATAAGGAATATTCGTTCTCGCTTAGTCCAACAACAATGAATCACGTTACTCTACCACTTGACAATAATTAGACTGAAGGTGATATACAGAGTGTTCTAGTTTCCTACTATTTTTCTTTTTGATATTTTTTGTCCATTCTAATTATAATATGCAAATAATATTTATTTCCCAAATACAATCGTTGAATATTAATATTTATTTAGTTAATCGTTATGTTTATAAGGGCTAATTTATATGTTCCTTAAAAGGATTTTGATTAAAAATTACATGTAGATATATGGGCAAACTATAGTTCTTGATAACATTAAATTTCGGTTTACCAGTAATAGAAAAAGATTGTTGTTTAGTAAAGAACTAGCGATAGCAGGCGCAAGTTGTCACGCCCAAAAAAAACATGTATTTAGAACTTTTAAATTGAAGCCATTCACATACATACATCCGGTTTTATGTACACAAATTTTAACCTTGCACTAATGCAATATTTAAAATTATGTTTTCTTTCATTTATTACTGAAAAGGGGATAATGTTGTGATCTGTACTTTCTCTGTGATTATTAGTTCAACTTCATGGGTTAGTACTTATATAAACACTGAATGATCACAGGTGATCCGATATCAATAAGATTAAATGATGGAAAATGTTTTTATTTTCAGCTATCACGCTCCAGCCAATGCTAGGGTTTTTGAAAAGTTCATCAACATCGGTTCAGTGGTTTCGGAGTCTATAGGGAACATACACACATAGCCACACACACACATCCAATTTTATATACATATAAGGAGATTTCTCTTATTTAGCTATTATATTCATAAAACTTAGATTATTAGAAATCTTTTGCTCAGCTGATAGTGTACTTCGGAGGACATGCGATACGGAAGTGATTCGTTCACACTTGACATACGTTATTCAATCTTCGATTATAAGTCCAAAAAAAATGTGTAATATATTTCACCCATGCCCCTGATGAAAGAAAGGTGACACAAATAAATGAAGAGGTCCGAATTTTTAAGTTTTGTTACAAAAACCTTATTTCAAATCAAGTTCTATATACCTTAAAAAACCTCTGTAGAATGTATAATTTGCAATAGATTTACTTTTCGATAAGAGTAAAAGTGCTACTTCCGGTCTGAATTTCTCTTGTCTCTTATACAAAACACTGTTCCAAATCAAGATACAAATTCTATTGTAATCTCTAGAATACATAACGAAATCATAAAGAATACAAAACTGATACTTCAGGAAGTACAGATCAAATTTGGAAATAGATAGGAGGAAGCTAACTCGCATGGGTATGCTAGATGCTGAAACAATTCCTACTTTAATTTCTTGAATTAGGAAAATTACAACGAGCAATAGAGAGCATACATAGAAACAACAGGAATGTGGTTAGAACGCATAATATGGAATCACAAGAATTTAGCGTTAATGTGGGGTTACGACAAGGAGGAGTATTAAGCCCAATATTATTTAACATGGTAATGGATGACGTCATCAAAGAAGTAAAAACAAGAACAAAAGCCATATACGTGGGCCACAGAAACTTAGAAGCGGAGCATATGAGCGAGTGTGCATTTGCAGATGATCTGGTCGTATTTGCACGAAGTGAAATAGACCTTGAAACCAACTTGAACCATTGGAATGACGCACTATCAGCTAGAAGCTTAAAAATAAATACCAACAAAACCAAAGTCATGGTATTGGGGAAAACCTACTCAAAACTGAACATAAAAATTGACAACAAGGATATCGAGCAAGTGGAAGACCTCAAATATCTAGGAGTATACATAAGTAGCAACGGAACACATGAAACAGAAATATCATACAGAATGGAAAATGTATCAAAGCTATACCATTTACTGAGGAACACATTTATATGGAAAAAAGAAATTTCAAGGAAAACAAAGATGTGCGTATACAGAACAGTGTTTCTCCCAGTTTTAACTTATGGGTGTGAAAGCTGGGTGCTGAGCAAGAGACTGAAATCCAGAATCCAGAGCATTGAGATGAAGTATCTGAGAGGGGTCCTTGGAATAACTAAACGAGACAGAATAAGGAATACAATAATAAGAGAACAATTAGGAACAGAACCAGTTATCAAGAAAATCGAAAAGAGCCAGTTGAGGTGGTATGGACACTTGGTCCGGATGAGCAGCGACAGACCGGTCAAGAAAACATGGGAGTCACGGGTGCCGACTAAGAGATCAAGAGGAAGACCAATCAAGACATGGAACCAAAATATGGAGCATATACTGGAAGAGCGGGGCGTAACACAACAACGAGCGAGAGTACTGGCAAGAGACAAGAAAGAATGGAGGAAGTTCGTCTACGAGATGCAGTAACTTGTGCATAACATATACCTTACACCTACGGGTTCAATAAGGTTTTTGATTATATATATATATTTCTTGAATTTTCTCATCGTCATAACACTTGTGTGAACACGTGCATTAGGAAAATCATTTTTGAAGTGTAAATTTCTTTGGGCGCGTTGCGTTGATTGTGGGCACTGAACAAGACTGAGCCGTCACGCTCGGCTATGTAACGCTCGTTCGGGTAAACTCGGCTCGAGTCGACTAAGGGAACGAGAGAAATATATCATATAGAGGTATTTAATTTCAGTTAAATTGAAATTTAAATGAATAAATAGATTCATGTCCCCGGGCAGGTTCGATCCCGAGATCTCACGGGTGAGAAGCCCGTACGTTAGCATCAGACCAGCGCGGGACACGTAAGCGAGTATTCATATTGTCTATTTATATATATATACACGCGATTATATATCGCGGCCGCTGCCATAGCAACGAATAGAGCATTACTTTAATTGCTCATTATATACGAATTTATAAGCATTTAATTCTTTTCTGTTACACAGGATGGATGAAGAAAATCAAATCGAGACAAATTAAAACGAAAAAGGGAATTGTCTAATGCGCGCGTGAAGAAATATTGTCAAAAGAAGCACACTAAATCTCAGCAACTGAATTCGTCGATGCAGGATGACCCTAATGTAATACAGAACGGAAAAAAAAGTTGGATTTCGTATTATTAACCTCGCCTTGATGAAGTTTTCACTTCTGCCGTGTGGTTTTAAGCACACCCATTTTCTTGTTTTCTTCTTTAAAGCATATCTTTTCTCGCAAATTTTCTTATCCAATTGATTCAAAAGGTTACAATAATATTCAGAGTTTATTGTTTTACCTTCCTGAAAATAATCGGTCAACAAAATACCTGCAATCCCAAAAAGCTGTTGGAATAACCTTCCGGTCGTCTTTGGCTTCTTAGGTGTGCATCCACAGGCTTCAGTCAATTGCTTCGACCGTTTTTCTCAGTCTGGTGTGAATCCTTTTCATCAGTCAATCATTCTATCAATTACAGCGGCATCTGCCAACCAAGCGCAACACCGAAAGCGATGGTTTGTAATTCCACAGTGTGTCAAAGAGAAACCCGTAGGTATCCTAAATGTGAATGTCCTCGGAAGCAAGCGCACTATCAGTTCACCAAAAGATTTGTGAATATAATCTATATAAAATTAAATGTTGTTCATTGGTTAGCGCATCACTTTTGTTTTGTTTTAAATATTCGTAATTGTCCGAATGGAGTTTTCAGGGAAAGAAAAATTGGAAAAGTTGCTCGGAAAATTGGAAAATTCGGGAAAAACTGAAAGTGCTTTCTTCTATAAGATTTTTGTTTGAATTCAAGACCATAACTCACGATTCGAACGATGGATATGCGTAATTCTTGTTTGTTTTGTTCATTATGGTCCTGGAAAAGTTTTCAGGAAAAATGCCGGAAAATTTGGACAAACTACAAAAATAATCATTTTTATATGCACTGTCGATCATAATTGACGATAGGAATGACAAATTTCCTTGATTCTGTTTTTGTTTTGTTCGTTATACTCTGGGTAAGGAAATAACTAAATTGAATGT
Organism: Amphimallon solstitiale; assembly: GCA_963170755.1. NCBI lineage: Eukaryota > Metazoa > Arthropoda > Insecta > Coleoptera > Scarabaeidae > Amphimallon > Amphimallon solstitiale. The sequence continues at coordinate 9,428,597 of OY720675.1, forward strand.
TTTCAATAGAAAAAAATCTAGAAGATCTGGAAAAATTCATTCCACCCTAAGTTAAAATAAAATTACAATTGTTTTTACTTATGCGTTGTTTCACGATCTATCGAACAATGCATTTTATTTCTATTTATCTATCAAAATTTCGTCACTATGTAACCCATTAGCTTGATTCCCAATTTGACAATCAGCTGTCAAACGACAATTACGCGCGTAGCCGAATAATATAATATATAATCGTTGGTGCGTCTGTTTGTGATCGTGTAACTTCTGAAAGACTTGACCGATTGAGGTCATATTCACACAATATATTTGTTTCGTCGAGACGATGGTTCATAGCTATGATAAGAGCCGATAGGTGGCACTGTAGTCAAGTTATTAATAAATTCTATATTTATAGACCAAAGTGACTCATATTCACTATACCGGTTGGTTTAATGCCAAAAAAGAAAATGACAAAGTCTGAACGCGATAGGTGGCGCTGTCGACAAGTTATTAACAAATTCTATATTTATAGACCAAATGACTCGTATTCACAATATAAGTTGGTTTTGTGTTAAAAAAAAAGAAAATCACAAAATCTGGACCTCTGTGGTCGAATTATTTATAAATTTAACCAAAATCAAACTTTTCGCGCCATCTACCGGAAAGGGCAGAACAACGTCTGTCGTGCTAGCTAGTAGCCAAGTAAGAAACATTCTTTACAAAACAATTTATTTTATTGTTGGTATATCATATGCTCTTTGAGTGTTGGATTAACTTTAGCCCAAAAATAAGTCGCATCACGGGCACAAAACAAATTCCTGCCGCTCAAATATCTTTATAATTTGCATTAATTTGTTAGAAAATGTAGTAACGTAGATCTTTATTAATGCATACATTGGTTCTAGCGATAATTTTGAGATTCTAAAATTAAAATATTCCGTTGTTTGCTTTAATATTGTCAAACGCAACTATTTTTAGAAAACACTCGGGTGTTATTGTGAGCAAACATAAATGATTTAGATTACGTACAAAATTTCTTTGAACCCAACTATAACAGATGCATTCGCATTCGTTAACGCCTTCCCGTATCATAACTTGATTGATTTTAGGCGGTTGTTAAATGCATGCGATAAATTTTCCAAACACTGAGAGAGCAATTAATAGATCTATTTTTAATGCTCCGCCAATGCATAAAATGATGTAATTAACGTGTCATCACTAAAAATGTATTCAATAGATTGCGCAACCACCTTCGTTGTGGCCTTTTACCGCATACATCACACACATACAAAATACGATTGTCCATCGTTAACATTTCAACATTCGGGTAACTGCATGTTTATTGAGGAGACGATAAAGAAACGTCAGAACCTGACGAGTGACTAAAAGACGTAGATTAGGTACTCGTTGAGAGTGCTGACCGATTTGTCTTCGTATCCTGTGTTGTGGCGATGTGGGTCATTTGTAGCATTAAACGTGTAATGTCTGTTACACAGTGTCGCTCTAATGGTAAGTCTGGCTGTTACACGCCCTAGACCTGCTAAACCACTAGCATTTAAATATACCAATCTACTTTAGATCTTATTACCATGGATAACACTTCTCAGATTTACATCAGATAAATCATTGATATTATCAATGATTATTGGCCATTATAATAATAATAATAATGCCTTTATTTCATACTATACAATAGACATGAAATACGTCAGAAGCAATCATCAAATACGGGCATTCACTAACACCACACAAATAATATCGACGCAAATTGCACAATTAAAAGCATAGGTAATTTAAAAATATGAGTAGGGTGTATGAGGTTCAATTAGACGGTCCTGATTCACCAAAGACGATCATCTAACATTCTCACACAAATAATACTATATGTCAAAGATGTAATTGTGTATTACAGTATTATTTGTGCGACAATGTTAGATGAACGTCATTTTTTTAATATCTGTGTAACTGCACCTCCATGTATTTTACTCGATGTTGTTTATGATATTCGCAAACTTATGCATACACCTGTAAATAAGATATTAATAAAGAAATTAACTAAAATGTATTTATTTTTTTATAAATTATCAGCAAAATAAAAATATGATAATTTTGAAACTGCAAAATTAAGTCTTTGTGAACCTGGCTTGTCTATATTATAAAAAAAACATTTCTTTCTTTTATAAATTATTTGCTAAAATCATTTATACTCTTAAAACAGCAGGGTTTTTTTAGTCGAAAAATTAGGAACCCTTCGTTATATTTGTTTTAATAATAAAATAACATTTAAACTCCAGTAATCTTATACTGGGTAAATCGGATTTATTCGGTTTAATAATAATTCATTATTTTCCCTAGAACATCCCTGTCGATTGTGCTATTTTTAATTATGAATTAAGACGTAAGTTTTCTTTCAATTTTGTTAAATATTACTAATAACAAACAGTCACTGTTTTTTCTCCAATTATATGTATAATAAAAGCGTGCAGATCTATTGTTTTAATTACGTGCGATTGACACGCTTAACCGAACCGTCAATATCGGCGGATTTTTGTCAAACGGGGCGCAATACTCCCCCCTGGATGAGGCGAATTAATAGCTGTCGCTTGGCGTAGAGGTACGGCCGTCCTCAAGTTCAATACATACACTCAATGAAACAAATAATTAACTTGTCCTTATTTCAATTTAAATTTAATAAAACTCGATTTTAAAAACTTTAATCAATATTTAGATATCTGTCTCTGATTCAATATTACACTCTATTTGAGGTTATAGTACTTTTGTAATTATAATAACCTATCGAATGTGACAAATCATTTGAATACCATTAATATGGAACTACGGGGGGAACATAAAACCATTATCGATATGGTTAGCGCAACGAACACTTTTATAAATAAATTGAAGCTATTGTATAATCAGCTAAACAAAAAGAACTATAAACATTTTTCAGCTTTGAAAAAAAGGACATGCTCTCATTCAAATTATGACAACTACGAGATAGAACTAAGAAACATTCAGAGTGAATTTGAAAGACGCTTCCTTGATTTTAACCAACTGAGGATATTGTTTCATGGGTTATCCATTTTCTGGTGAAGACATTGAAAAAATTGCTACTAAAATATCAAACACGTTCAATATGGAGATCTCTTCAGTACAAAATGAGGTACTGCAGATAATTTCAGATATACATCTCAAAGCCAAAGCAACGGATGCCACATTTTGGTCTTTCATATCCGAAAACAAATATCCTTGTTTGAAACAAATAGCTCTTCAGTTAACAGCATTCTGCGGATCAACTTACTTGTGCGAGTCTGCAGTTTCAGAAATGAAAATTGTTGAAACAAAATATCGCAATCGACTAACTAACGAACATCTCTCAGCATGTCTGCGGTTGGCACTCAGTAAACTAATTATGAACCGTCCTTCCATACGTTTGTGGATAACATGCAGTGCCGAGGCATCAACATCTGAATTCTAAATGAAAGCAGTGTCCAGAGAAAAATTTTTATGTTGCAATTTTATTCGATGTTTAACTTACAAGTATAATATACTTTGTTTCTATTAAAAGTACTTGCAATAAATCATTTTCGACCTCGATATTTTTGCAAATGTCCATATTTTGAGCCCCCTGATCCTGAAAAAGTGGTTTTAAAAAATGCCTCTTTCTCTCTGTGTGTGTATGTGACCACGAAGCGGCCAAACCGCTATAGCTATCAATTCCAAATTTTGTATTTACGAGTATAATCTTCTTCTTGATATGCTTAGATTTTCATTAAAATCGACTGACCGGTAGTAGTAGTAAAAAAATTGATGAAGAATGCATATGTACTCAAAATTAAATACGAGAAGAATTTTATTAAAAATTTTCCTATTGGAAGTAGGTCTTTTACTCTTATCAAAAATCAGTTTTCTGCGAATATCAGTCATGCTGTCTACGCTGGTACATTACGAGTACAAAAGTATTTAGAACTTAAATTCAATACCTTTTGTATAAAAAAAATTTAAAAATTCGGACCGGAAGTAACACTTGTACTCATATTGAGTAGCACTTTTTTTCGAATATCTCGTAAAGTATGCATTCTATAGAGAGTGATTAAGTTATAACAGGATTTTGAATAATTTTTATATAATTTTTTTTAATGTGGCTTATTTTTCGAAGAAGATAAAACTATTTGAAACAATTCAGAACAATTTTGTATAATTTGAAACGCTCATACGTATAAGAAAGCCATGTGGCAATCAGAGATAATTTTATTCACCTTAAAATTTACTGCAATCTACATAACGTTTAGATTTCGAGTTATGGAATACCAACATTTTGTATATCATTTCAAAAATATTCACAAAAATTATAGATCGCAATTGTTTCATATACAAAAAAGTATGTGAAGTAAATTTTCTGTAAATATCTTTTTACAAATTTTGATTTTCTTTCGTTTAGTAATATTTTCTATACCGAAGACCAGTAATAATCCTCTATATGATTGGATCCACTTGTTCTAAATTATGTCGTTAATTATTAAAATACCACGGTGAAAGCAAGGAATTTTTATTACAAAAGTATTTAAAACGTAATATTCAATACCTTTTAAAAAAAAATTTCAAAATTCGGACCGGAAGTAACACTTTTACTCTTATCGAACTTTTTTCTTCGAATATCTCGTAAAGTATGCATTCTATAGAGATTGATTAAAATAGGATTGTGAATAATTTTATATAATTTTTTTTAAATTCGGCTTGTTTTTCTAAGAAGATAAAACTATTTAAAACAATTTAGATCAATTTTGTTTAATTTGAAACGCTCATACGTATAAGAAAGCTGTGTGGTGGCCACACCTCATTTTTTTTATTGTAACCTGACTACTCCTACTAGTCGGTAGTCATACGTGTCGATCGCGAGTCACATAAATGTTTTGTGGTAGATTGCATTCCCTAAAAGTCTGAGCACCCCCTCCCCCTGTACTAGCCAGTTCTAGTCCTATAGAAATTTGCTTTGTTGGAATGATTTTAAGTTTGTGTTTTTATAAGTAATTTCTATGGTTTCAGTTTGTTTTAATATAAACCTTATGGTATTCGCTTTGTCAACGTTTAATTTCAAGTTACTTTCGACAAACCTGTTATCTACTATATTGATTGTATTCACTATACCTATTACCTTTTAGTAATATACTATTTTCATCTGCAATAATAAATGAAGCAGGTTTTATTAACTACTTCGCCTTTTTGTAATTAAAATATAATTGTTCAGAAATGCCACAAATCTTTTTCAAAGATCTATATTGGCAAATTGCGCAAGTGATAATCAAGAGGTCTTGACGTTGATAGCAAACCATGGGGGCATGCTTTTTAAAAACCTCCGTTATATTAGAATTAAAAAGACCTTTTCTAAGAGATAAAGTAGGCAAGTCCTACACCAGATACCAAAAGATTTGTATGAACGACCTTGTATAAAATTAGTATTACATAATACTATACTCATAAGTTCGAAAGTAGATTGGTGTATCTAAACTGAAGTTTGCTATACGGTGTCGATCTAATGAAAACTCAGACTGTTGCGTGCCCTAGACCTGTTAAACCGACTAAACTTCACGTTCCCGCCTGCTACGTACCGTTTTTATGGACTTGATGAATTTACATATCTAAAGACAGCGACGGCAGCGCGAGGAAAACTCTTTTTTTCGCCATGTAAATCGTTCGTGGAATGAGCGTGGGTCGAAGGTCAAGTGTGTGGAAAAAGTGCAGCGACACGCCGGAGAGACGGGCGATATCGTACCGACATAACACACACGTAGCGTTACAAAATGACTAAGATTTTAATGACAAAGAATGTTCGTAAGTAACGTCAAGTGATGCCATAGAAAATAGGAAACCGTTGTCGTTAAAGATGATAATAATTAGCGTGTTCTAGTTTCACAAATTATCATAAGTCCGCTGCATTAGAAATAGTAGACGAACGGAATATATTTTCTGGATTTTAATCAACTCTTTAAAATTTTAAAAATAATAAGATTTCTCAGACAGAACAAAATCAGCTAATGCCATACAGGGTGGAATAAATACATTAAAAAATTCACAAAATAATTTGTTTTAAAAAGACATGGCCGATATAAATTTTTGCATAATACAATATACAGGGTGTAGATAAAGTCTGGAACAAAATTAATATTTCTGTTATCTTCGGTTTGATGGAAAAACCCTGAAACAGGTCGATTTTGTTTTTATCCCGTGCACTTTATAACATCGTGAATTTAATTCTGTCGTCATCTGGTTGCGCGCGGGCGTGACGTCATTAGTTTTTTCAAATGGTAACCCGCCACACACGGGCGATATCGTACCGACATAACACACACGTAGCGTTACAAAATGACTAAGATTTTAATGACAAAGAATGTTCGTAAGTAACGTCAAGTGATGCCATAGAAAATAGGAAACCGTTGTCGTTAAAGATGATAATAATTAGCGTGTTCTAGTTTCACAAATTATCATAAGTCCGCTGCATTAGAAATAGTAGACGAACGGAATATATTTTCTGGATATTAATCAACTCTTTAAAATTTTAAAAATAATAAGATTTCTCAGACAGAACAAAATAAGCTAATGCCATACAGGGTGGAATAAATACATTAAAAAATTCACAAAATAATTTGTTTTAAAAAGACATGGCCGATATAAATTTTTGCATAATACAATATACAGGGTGTAGATAAAGTCTGGAACAAAATTAATATTTCTGTTATCTTCGGTTTGATGGAAAAACCCTGAAACAGGTCGATTTTGTTTTTATCCCGTGCACTTTATAACATCGTGATTTTAATTCTGTCGTCATCTGGTTGCGCGCGGGCGTGACGTCATTAGTTTTTTCAAATGGTAACCCGCCACATTTATTACCCCTTGTCGTTAGGTATTCCATTGTGCATGCAACGGTATAAAAAGTTTGGTACCTTACATAACAATTTTTGGGAGAAAAATGCTTTCGAATTTCAAAAAATTAAAATTTTATTTCTAATGAAAAACTAATCAAAAATTATTTTAAAAATTCAGATAAATTATAATCCGAGGTTTATCTTGGATTGTCGTTAAACAAGACACCAAAAAAATGTCAACGGAAGTGTTCAAATTGTCCGCCATTGGCCATTTGACACTGGCCGAGACGGACGTACACGCTTTCTACGACACGTCATATTGACAGTTCATTACTTGGTGTTTGAACTTATCCATTCACAATACTTGCTCCATTGGTATACCTTGTCTCAGAATAAGAAGGAGTGATTCAAATATCGCGCCAAAATGGCGTATATTTTTAAGGTATTTCATTGGTTCTTGCGTAGGCAAGTTTAACATGGGAAAATAAGTTTGACAAAACGTCATTTTATGTTTATAGTCAAGCCATAACCTAGTCTCTTACATTTTTACTTCGTTTTATTATAGTTTATTGTGTTATTAAATAAAATCCGTACTTTTATGTACAACACGAGCATGAGTTGATCAGACGACTTAAGACCTAAGGAACAAGTGATCAGGCATTTAAAACTTTGAATTTGATGAATCTGTCAAAAATACCGTACGACAGTGCAAAAATCAAACGTCCAACAATTAATATCATTGCAAAAATAACTATAGATGAGTTCATACCATAAATGAACTGAACAACTCACATATATTCTAGAATTGACGCATTAATTTCAAGTAAGTGTTAATTAAATACTAATTATATTACCACATGTTCATATACATGTTATATTTCAGATATGTCAAACGTAAAGAAACTTGTACTAATAGAAAAAGGTGAAAATATCTGGTGGAGAATATTTGGGAAAAAGGTTGGATTGCCACAGGTATAATGAGTGCACGACAAGCTTTGTTGAAAACCTGTAGGATTAAAAAGCCATACCGATAAAGACAGGCAATTAAGAATACTTCATATACGTTCTGAATTGATACATAAGCTGAAGTTACTTCAAAAAAATCCCCTTTCAGAATATCAGTTATTCGAGAACTTTTGACAGAAGCAATTTCAAAGGTTACAATAAGTATTTGGAAAAATTGTGCCGACCATGTAAATTTTTAATCTTGTGAACACTAAATTACTGTTAATTTCCAATATATAATAGAAATAAAAATGTGATATACCATATATATATTTTCAAAATACATCACTTTTAATAGAGAAGAATAATTAGTAATGTGTAGGTATATGTAATTATCTTTGCAGATCGTGTAAACAACTTCAGCCGATGTAAATTTTTCAATTTATTACTGTTCTATGTAAGCTTCACATTTCCAAGAGTAGTTGCTTGAATTTACCTCCTCAAGGTTTGTAGCAGTAATACGAATGATTTATCTGTACAAGTTCTTTATTGATATTTACAATAGAAACTAATAAGCATAAACTTTTTCTGCAAGTTCTTAAGGACGTTTTGATACAAGGTAAAAGGTTTAATTCATTCTTGCTCGCTGATACAAATATTTAATAATAAATAGACTTGATTCACAATTTTCATGTTGATATAGCACATTCACTAAAATGTGCAGTAATTATATATTTATAATGGCAATCCTTCTCAAAACGCTCAGAACAAAGTCTACTCTTTTCATTTGTAAATTGGGCCTATATCTTTATCCATAGATTCTTCTAATGATTTTTTTTGAAAAACTAGAATGAACAGATTTGAATGTTAAGAGATTTATATTCATCAAATTATAGATGTATGCACCTACTTGTGTTTATAACTTTCCAATTGCCGTGCACTCGTATTGCTGCTTTGACTGGTAGAATGAAAAGCGGCACATCCATCTATTTTAATGAAAGTAGTAAATGAAACACAAAACAGCTAAATCCTTAGTTAGTATTAATACAGTTCATCTAACCTCAATTGTCATGATGTCATATCAAATTGTCTACTAAATTTTAAGCTATGTGTTCCATGTTTTGGCGGGATATTTGAATCACTCCTTCTTATTCTGAGACAAGGTATAGTGTTGAACGTGCATTGCGAAAATGGCGAATTTGAGCGAAAAAGAGCGGATTCAAATTCTCATTATTGTTGGTTGTGGTGATAAAATACGTAGCCATGAAGAAGCCTGTCAGTTTTTCAATGCAGAAAATCCAAACCGCGCACCGATTTCGCGGTCAACGGTGAGCAAAATTATCGCAAAATTTGCTGAAACTGGTAGTGTAAAAGACAGGGCTCGTCAAGGTCGACCAAGAATTGAGGAAGATAGAAGGGTCAATATTCTCTTGGAACTTCAGGACAAACCCCACACTTCAACAAGGAACATTGCCAGGGATCATGCAGTCGATTTTACCACAGTAGCCAAATTGCTGAAGAAGGAAAAACTTCATCCGTACAAAATCAATCGGGTTCAGGAACTGAATGAAGATGACTTCGACCGCCGACTCGAGTTCTGTGAACAAATCATGCTACGGTGCGATGAGAATCCCGGATTTGTCGACAATGTGGTTTTTAGTGACGAAGCAACTTTTACCTTGAACGGTGAAGTGAATCGCCACAATTGTAGGTACTGGTCGGGCGAAAATCCTCGATGGGTTCGAGAGGAGCACACCCAACACCGGCAAAAAGTTAATGTATGGGCAGGAATAGTGGGAGATCGCATTGTGGGGCCTTTCTTTCTGGACAGAAATTTAAACGCTGAAACATACTTACATTTCCTAAGATTTACGCTAGTGCCAACATTGGTAGAATTATTTCCGGATGAAAACACCCCCGACAAGCCTCACCCCAGAATCTGGTTTCAACAAGATGGAGCACCTCCACATTTTGGCTGGCGTGTTCGGAGTTACCTCGACGAAATTTTCCCCGGGAGATGGATCGGACGAAGGGGAACAATTGAATGGCCTGCCCGTTCGCCAGATCTCACACCACTTGATTTTTTTCTATGGGGTCATGTGAAATCAAAGGTGTACACCAATAAGCCAAATAACTTGGATGATCTGAAACATCGTATCCGCGAGGAAATGCGAAATATTGGTGCAGAGACAATACGACGTGTCGTAGAAAACGTGTACGTCCGTCTCGGCCAGTGTCAAATGGCCAATGGCGGACAATTTGAACACTTCCGTTGACATTTTTTTGGTGTCTTGTTTGACGACAATCCAAGATAAACCTCGGATTATAATTTATCTGATTTTTTAAAATAATTTTTGATTAGTTTTTCATTAGAAATAAAATTTTAATTTTTTGAAATTCGAAAGCATTTTTCTCCCAAAAATTGTTATGTAAGGTACCAAACTTTTTATACCGTTGCATGCACAATGGAATACCTAACGACAAGGGGTAATAAATGTGGCGGGTTACCATTTGAAAAAACTAATGACGTCACGCCCGCGCGCAACCAGATGACAACAGAATTAAATTCACGATGTTATAAAGTGCACGGGATAAAAACAAAATCGACCTGTTTCAGGGTTTTTCCATCAAACCGAAGATAACAGAAATATTAATTTTGTTCCAGACTTTATCTACACCCTGTACACACACAAGTGACCCATGTAAAAGTTATGAAGTCAGAGATTTCCTTTTCAAACATTATGTAGAATTTTCTAACATATGTTTGGGCTGCTATGCAATTATCAAAGAGTTACTTATAGATAAGTAACTCTTTGATAATGGCATAGCAGTCGAAACATATTGCTGTGATCTTCAAATTAAATAAAAATAAGAATGTTAAGAATTAGCTTAATTGTTGAAAATGAATATTAATTTTATTTTAAAACGTTTATTTTTAAGTGTTAAGCATTAGACAAAACAGGTAACACAAGGGTATAATGGGTTGCCTATATTTAAAAAGAAACTTTTAGGGGAGAAAGGGAGAATCGCGTTCACCTAAGGAATATAGGTCATAATTTTCACCTTTTTGTATTTAACTTCAAAACTTTGGCTTTGTTATCTGTATGTATACCTAACTTTCACACATATGTCTAAAGAATGATTACTCATGCAAGTTTTTGCTTAAATCATAAGATTTTTCAATTGGCTACAATGACTGTCATTACCCGTAGGTATGGGTAATGACAGTCACATATAGGGGTAATAAAGCTCATGTTTAAAACCAATGAGTTGTGTATTATTTCACTGACTTTTTTTTATTAAACATACTGAAAAATATTGTAATTATATAAAAAAGATTAATTAAACCTAATTTTGCCATATCTCAGTGTTTCGGGATTGGTCAGTTTGCCAATAACTTCGTCCCGTTTAACATGGCTGATATCTTCAATATCTGGAAAGACAAAAATGTTGTGCTGACCTCGATATGGCCTCATGAACTTTACGACTACATCAGCGTTACGTAGGTCAAACACTTGCGCCCTGAATTCTTTTTTAGACTTTTCATTGGACACCATAACAAGAACAAAATCGCCCACTATTATTTCTGCCTCTTTATCAATGCTCAACTTCTTTTTCTCGACGGTTTCATCACATTCGCTAAACTGCATCTCTGTGTCATCGTCTGATGAATTTTGACATATATTATCCAAGTCTACTTCAGACTCGGAAGAACTGCCGTTATTCTTATTTCTTTTGGACCTTATCTTTACTAATTCGTCTTTACTTGGGCCATAAACGTTTCTTTTTACACCCTTTTTTTTAAGTTTATTTTGCTTTTGTTGACGTTGGAATTTCTTTTCTTCTTTTTCTTCCAGAGCCGCTTTCTCTGGTGTCTCAGTTAGGATAATGGAATGCTGTTTCCTTCGTGTTGTTTTGGAAAAACTGCTTGTGGAGGGGAGAGGCGAAAGGTCATTAAAAGAAATTGAGGTATCTGACTTAGATTGCCCCCCAAGCATTGCCTCATCCTCAAGTGTTGCATGTTCCCGAGCATGTTGCTCTTCGTCTGATGACAATTCATTTACGTTTGTACGCTGAGCTACATTTTCTACATCTAATAGAAAATACACTAGGATTAATAGGAAATATACCTGTCGCGTTATATCCAGATGTGCCTTTTGAAATTGTAGCTACCGTGGAGTAGGCCTTATTAAACAACTCCGCTATTCTGTAGACCGTAATGGGTTCACCAGGTATGCTCTTCATGTGCAGTTCACATTCTCGGTTATAATAAGCATGTTTGAGGGGACCAAAAAATACAACATCCAATGGTTGAAGTCGGTGAGATGAATGTGGGGGCAGCGAAAGCATTATTATATTATTATCGCGGCAGAAGTTGTAAGCTTCAAGTGTGACGTGACTGCCATGATTGTCAAGAATAAGCAAGATAGGTTCATCCTTAGTGGGTTTTGTATAATTTTTAAAATGATTTAGCCACACAATGAAGAGATTCTCATTCGTCCAACCATTTATAGAGCAACTGTAAATAGCACCCGGAGGTCCATTAGCTCCTAGTGTTGCAGCCATTCGTTGTCGAGCGTAGATGAACATTGGAGGAACCAGCTGCATTCATGCAGCAAATTACGGTAGTCGTTTTCCCGCGCTCTCCAGAAGTTATTGCATCAATTCTCTTTTGTCCCTTTATTCCAACAATTTTGCCTGTTTCATGTACGGTTGTAAATCCACTTTCATCCATATTGTATATATTGTGGGGAGAAAAATGGTGTCGCGTATAACTCTCTCGAGGTTGTTAAAAAATAAATTAACTTCAATTTTGTTGAACCCCTTTACCCTGTTTAAACTGGTTGCCTCGGGCTTTCTCGGCGAAAGCGATGGGTTTCTCTTAAGAAATCCTTGAAGCCAGTCTACACCAGCTGTTCTTCTGTATTAAACTGATGTTTAATTTTCAGTTTTTCAGCATTTTCGAAAACCAACTTGCGTAGGCGAATAGGAGTAATTCCATAATACATATTTGCCAAAGTTTTGACGTTAGTACTGATTTGAACTTCTTGTTCTTTGGTAAATATTGGTTTTCTTCCCATACTTGGATCACCTTTTCCTAGCATCTTGTATCTCTGTTGGAAGCTAGCGAACGGAATGGTGTGGTTTTTTGCCGCTTGCATTTGGCTTACCCCGTGACTGAAGTTATTTTGGACACATAAATAGTGTTTGACGTTTTAAAGTCAAAGCCTTCCACCACAAAAAATAATAGGTAGATGTAATGCGATGAAAAATTTAAAACAAAATTTTTGGAACATACATAAGTGGAATTAAAATTCTAATTACAGATTTGATCATTTAAAATGAAGCATAAAATTTAATTCCTTTAGCATTTTATTGTAAAATCAAAAAATAAGAATTTTTTCCCTATTGTAAACTCAATCCGGAGACATACTGTATATGTAGTTTTGTTTCCCTGTTGATGACCTTCCATATAGCTTTTTGTATGTTTCATTTATATATATGTATTTAATTTGCATTTTGCTTTGCTTTATTTATTTGTTCGTGGAAGCCTTTTTTGTATTTTTTCTATGTTTTCATTCTTAGGTACATGGACCATTGTTGCCAGAGCATCTAAAGTGCTAGACATGTGTCTTAATGCGACAGTATTGCAATATATATATACATATATACCTCCTGACTACAGGGTTCCCAAAACATAATTATATCAAAAACTTTTCGATGTATAACTCGTACTCTTAAATGAGAATGATATTGCAGGTATTTAAAAACTTTACGTTCTTAATAAAATCAATATATTTTCTTAGGTATTTTCATCGTTTGTTCTGGTAAAAAAAAGATCCGTTGGCCAATCCCATCTCATTATCAAACATTTGCATTCTAGATATTTTATATACAGTTAAAGTTTCCACCAGACTCACCCTGTAAATACATTTCTACATTTCAATAATGTCAGCAGGTATTTCCCCTCACTTTATATGGCAGACTATAATAACTTTGCGAATATGTATCAAGATAAAAAGATAGATAACACCCAAAAACAATTTCACAATACCATCCATAAATATAATTGTGTGTGGGTAGACATAAAAGGAGAAATTTACCCGCCACTACCAGACTCGACTAGCATTTTAATTTCTATTCAAATTTCTATGTAAATCGTGCGATGTAGGGTACAACATACATGAAAAAGAAATCCCACAAATTAAAATGTGCGAACATATTCATTTCACTTGGCAATTTCTTAACGTGAACATAAAGAGAATATTTATGTTGTTCTGCCGTGCGTCGTTTGTTCCCACATTATAAGCTGTTAATGACATTCCATATACACTCGCATACCTATAATACACATTTAAGAAAAAGAAGGAGAAAGAAGGTAAAAAAGCCAGGTAAGGCGGTGAATGTTTTGTACCTGTTCGTGAAACTTTAAAAGTCTCTTTTTGATTTTACCTGTTCGTTTGGGTTTTGGTAATTTTCAGGAATATACTTCCATCCGTGCTTTTGTGTAGGCACGAGGAAAATAAACAAGTGAAATTTATTCCGAAAAAAAATACAGGCCTGAACTACCGTTCATTCACTTTACAAGGAATTACAAAGTAAATAAAAAAGCATGTTTAAATTTAGTAAGAAATTAAAGTGTTTATACACACATGGAATTCTTGTTGTGTTTTAACATTATCTCACTCATTAGGCAAATATAAAATAAGAATATATTTGAATAGGTTGATTTAATTTAATGAAACAGATATGTGAATTTTGACCTTTAGTTTGCGAGGTGAATTTCTTGAAATTACACTTTTTTTCTCAACATCCTCTTCTGTATTTTTTCTTAAATTGATTACATATAATCTTTAAATTAATAAATATATAACCGGCTATTCTTTGCCCTCGATTATATATTTGTTATATCAATGACTTTAACACAGACAACAGTATCTTATAGGCTGATGATTAGGGATAGGCGGCAATCAAGTTGACATTTCAAAACTGGATTTCAATAAATAATATAATTCGAAATTTGACACAGTAATTGCAGTAATAAATAATACGTAACAAGGTGTAGATTATGTATGTAATGTTCTAATGTACATATACGAATTATTCCTCGTGTAAAAACCTGCGTAGTAAAACATGTGTCGTCGGATACACTTAAAGCACCTATTGCTGGCACTGCAACTGTTTATAAAAGCCATTTAATTCAAATCTATTTAGTGCTAGTAGCGAGTATAGATACGGTGAATCATCCAGAGTTTTCTCATTTTTTACAAAATCATAATTAACGGTAAAAATAGTGACTTGGGTGTGCCCGAGGAATCCACCTTTAGAAAATACTATTTGTTCTCGATGTACAATGAAACTGTCAATGACATATACGATAAATATATTTCAGCTGAAACTACTGATGTTAAAGGACGCGGTATTCCAAATGTGTTGGTTGAGGTGACAGACAGAGACGCGACAATATATTCCCATCTACTCGCATCTAAGAGACTCGATAGAACTAATGAAGAATCCATATCATATAACGTAACTTCATGTTTAAAATATCTATGGAGTGTAAGGCACATTGAAACTAAATAAAAGTAGCATAATTTGTAACATATATGAAGGCGGCCGGTACTCTTACAACACATACGGTAGTATAATACATGTTTCGCATGTTGTCTTCGTCAATTCCTTTTCCAGTTATCTAGTGGTGCTGCTGATAATGTCAAACAAAACTTTGAAGCAATTCTAAAGAATTCAGGAATTTGTACTGTAGGCAGAGTTGTTGACTCGTTTACTGGTGAAGTAGTAAGTAGGTTTTTCCGAACCGGGGATAAATGTGCGGGCACTAAAAAAAACTGTATGTAAATATGCCTCTATTTCAACGGTAGATGTTGAACGGTCGTTTTCAATGTATAAATGTATTTAACCTAAGCATATGTAGCAATTAATGGTGATTTACTTTCATTTGAACTCTCAACGTGAACAGTCAGAGAGTGTAATATATTTCATTTACTGTTACTTGGTAGGTAAGTACTTTGTCTCTGTGTATGTATCTTAATTTGCATGTGAAAAATATCACATTGGGTTTCGTAATGTCCTCGAATTCGTCACTGGCACTGATTTCATGTAAACCTGACTTCCGATCCTTACATATTGTTTCCCGAATTTAGTAAGCCAGATACTTTATGCATAACAAAAACAATACTGGGACCGCAAATAACCCTGAAGGACGCCCACATCAATACCAACGCCAACAGAGATAATTTCATTGACCTTCAAATGTACTGCAGTTCCCATAACGTTTAGATTTCGAGTTATAGATAATATTTCGTATATATCATTTCAAAAATATTCACAAAAAGTATAGATCGCAATTGTTTCATATACAAAAAAGTATGTGAAGTAAATTTTCTGTAAATGTCTTTTTACCAATGTTGATTTTCTTTTGTTTAGTAATATTTTCTATACCGAAGACCAGTAATAATCCTCTATATGATTGGATCCCACTTGTTCTAAATTATGTCATTAATAATTAAAATACCTCGGTGAAAGCAAGTAATTTTTAGTAGCCGAAATGAAGTCTTTTTTACTGTGGTGGACCTCCCTCATAAATTCGAAATCATGTAAATCCGTCACAAACCACTGCAGTCATCAAGTGTAAATTTCGAATTGTTTCGACCATTACTTGATGTAAATCCAAGATATCCCTTTTTTTTTGGTTTTACAGCGTTGTTTTAAGCAATTTTGCATACAACGAGGGCTACGATCCTAACCTAATAGATAAATTATTTTCAAATAAATCTTTCAATAAAGTATTAAATGAGATTTATCCTACTATTAATGAGAAGTTTGTTTAAAAATTCATATCATTTACATATTTAGATCAAGACAAGAAATACTGTCAAAATTCCTCAAAAAAGAAAACGTTAATACAGCATACAAAACGACTAACAACTTAGCCAAGTCTATCAAAAACAATAAAGAAAACACGCTTAAAAACAACAAATTAGGAGTGTATAAACTAATTTATGGGTGGTGATGCACAAAATCATATATGTGTCAGACAGGAAGAACTATAAAGGTGCAGGCACACTGAGGCGATGCGAGGCGAGGCGAAGCGAAGAGAAGATCGTTTATTACGCCTGATAAAAATGCACGTAATCAAATGGATGCCCGCACACTGGGGGACACACTGGAGCGTCGCGTGCCGAAGCGAAGCTTACGTACATGTCTATAGGCGTAATAAATGCGCTTCTCTTCGCTTCGCTTCGCCTCGCCTCAGTGTGCGTGCACCTTTAAGAAACGAATTACAGATCATCATTATTCTTATATTAATGAAAAAAGCGGCTGAGTGTATGGCAATCATTTATTAGAAAACAGCCACAAATTTAATTTACAATTTGATATTCTCCATGTAGAAAATAAAAGCAAAAAACTAAATCTCTTAGTGTTTGGAAATTAACAAACTAAAATATTCAGAATTATTATTAAATGATAAATTAGACCTTAATTCGTCAGCGTTGTTAAATTTGTGTAGACAATAAAAATAAAAATCAAGGTTTTCCCTACGTGTTTATGGTTACTTTACTAAATTTGTACTTTCCACAAAGTAGGTATTGTTAAGGATCACAAATAGCAATGAAGCTAATATTTCTCAGTAATCTCCAATATGGGGATAACACCTGCTATAAAGGTAGAAGTTTGTATGTAATATTAGTTTAAAGTTATCGCTTGAAAAATCTACTGTGTAGCGAAACAGTAGTGTGTTTTAATAAATTAGTGTAAATCTCAAAACTTCATATTGTTGTTTTATTTAATTTAATTGGACATCAAGTGTAAATTGTGCGTGAAAAGTATTTAATACTTTCGTTACTTCATCTCCACGCCAATAGGAGCGATAACTGTTATAGTATATGCAACAGCTAAGCAGTGTGAGGAAATATTGATTTTCGGAAAACACAGATTCTTTATTTTAAACTTTTACGGAACCTACGAACACCTAGCAACATTGTGTGCCTGGGCCTCTTAAGCATAGGCGACAAGTTAGTTAAGAATAAAGATGGAAGAAAATTCGTATTACCAACACAAAAGTATAGTGTCGTTTTTCACAGGATCTTACAAACCGTCTATGTATAAAAAAAAAAAACTAGTCCCAGAAATATTACCATGTGGGACTCCTCTGCGAACAGCAGCTAGAAATATACCCGCTATAATAAACGCTTGCCTAATTTAAAACTTATAATATCTATTGCTATCAAAACTGAAGGCTTACAAACGACGTAAACAAATTAATTTATTGCAACATTTAAGGAGGCCTAAATTACTTTCATATGCCTATTAATATTCAATTTATAATTCAAGCACGTTCCTATTAGTAGAATAATATGTCCTCAAGGCTGTTACAACAATACGGATGTCGCAAGCGTGAATCTAACTGTACCTCTTGTAACGAAACGTGTACAGAAGTGTAGAATCGTTGTTTATCGTTGCCCGCAAAACTATATATAACACGAATCTCTTGGTTGTAAATTCGTCCACTTTCGGTTCAGTAACAGTATATAATTATGGCCATTAAATTTTCCTGAACTTTAAAGAATAAAAACCGTGAAACGTGTTTTTAGTCGGTGCAGATTCGATTTTGTTTCATTGATGAGATCTCGTTAAAAAGTAAAAAGAATGTAAATTTTGGAAACTTTCGCCTCAGTTATTTGAAATATTTTGCAGGAAATTGTTTTATTAATGACTTAGGTTTGCAATTAAAATATCGCTTTTGTTTAATTTTTTTATATTTAAATTAGACTAAAAAACAACAACTGTACAATGCCGATGAGACAGGACTCTATTAAAAACTGTTACCAAACAAAAAATTTGTTTTAGCGGAAGAAAAAACTGCAGCTGGTAGAAAAACAGCAAAGCAGAGAATAACATTCTTGGCATGCACTAATGTACTGGGTCTTATAAAGTAGAGCCACTGGTTGCTGGTAAAGCTGCAAATCCAAGATCATTTAAAAATTCTGCAAACTATAAACATTCAAAATCAGCTTGGATGACTTCATCATCAATCATCATTTTCAAACCTTTATTTCATTATTCGTTTGTACCTCGGGTAAGTTTTAATTTTCTACTTCCTAATTGTCTTTAGTATCCTCAAGTCCTTGTATCCAGATCAGTAACACAACGTTACCTTATGCCAATGCTACTGAGAGCTACTGTACAGTATTTAATCAACACGGAAATAGTTTATAATAGCTTTATTTATAAAGGATATGTTATGAGGATGCAGAAAGTAGGAACAAATTAAACTTATCTTTATCGAAAAGAAGGAAATTTGTGCTTATAACTTCCACAACTATTACTAATAACGAACTGTATACCAAAATCAATCAATGTATGCATGTATATAAAAATATCCTAAACGTTATAATAATAGCTTCCTGTTTTTAACCTTGGAAAGTATCGGGAAGCCGTCTAGAAACCGTAGGCCTAAGTTATGAATATTTTCAGAGAGGTAAATATACACTGAATTATTTCCTGAATTTCGTCCGACCCGGATAATGTTTATTATCATAAGGTAGTGTGTACGTGATTTTTATAATGAGGCACACAAGAATCCGGCTGAATTTTATCCGAAAATTTATTAATACTATTCCACATTTTCATTATTAATACGACATTCGAATGTATTTCTTTGAACTCTTGACTATTTATTATTCTACAAAATAAAAATTCAATGTATTGGATATTTGTCTTCTTTCTAACGGGAAAATGTGTTTTTGTAATGGCCTCAAGTTATTTTAAACATTTCCTCATTTCCTTCCTTAAGCAGTTACTGACTAAATGGTTAATAAAAAAAAAGATGGTTACTGCAAACTTTTACATGTGCATAAGACATTGTAAGCATTTTTGGAAACAATTATGAACTGTGTCTTGCCGACATAGTTCAATTTATTTTTATTTAATCGCGCTACGTTCTCTTCTGAATCTATAATGAACTTTTTTCTACTCCCATACTTTAATTGTATTATTAGATATGCTGAACCTGTACTTTAATGATGTCCATTACGATACAGATTTTCATTACGATACAAGTTTATATCCAATAGGAATGCGACATTCCAATATTCAAACAATATTCAATATGGCGACTGCATATCTGACAGAAATAAAAATTAATTAAACGTGACAGTTGTCTGCAATTTACTAGTAAGTATTTAAAATTTGTGGTTTTATGAAAATATAAACGGTAAAAATGAATGATAATGACAGTGAAATGTTCAAAAAATAATGTTTTATTATGTGGTCGTAGAAAAAATAGTGTATGCAGCTCGCATTTAATGGCTATTAAGACACTCGAATTCATTACAATACTCACCTTCGGCTCGTATTGCAATTTTCATTCTCGTGTCTTAATAGCAATCATTAAATGCTCATTGCATAATATACTATAATGTCATTACTCTCTTTTAGCCGCACACCAGTGGTCGCCGAAATTGCCTACCTAATAGAGGTGTACAGATTTTTTTCTTTTAATATGTAATATGTATGTAAGCAAACACAAAAATTATCATTAAATTTTCAAACTGTTCCTCCAAAACTGACCGATAATTCAACTCCTTTTATGACACTATTTTTTGAACATTCGTATAGTACTACAATGAAAGAGTGTTAGAAGGGCAGTATAATACTTCAGGTTCATTGCGTCTGAATCTGAATAGCAAATCAATCTGAATTGGAGTCATATTCCTGCTGTAGTTTATGTTAATATGTGATGAAATTGCTGTGGTAGCTAATCAATTGTTACATTATGTTGTGTACTGTGTGTACTATAGCAATGTAAAGTAAACATCTCTATATCATTGTTATAATTAATTGCAAAAGTAAGTATATAAAGGCTAATGCCTTTCAATTATTACATGTATTCACTTCTGACCTTACTTGTTTTGAAGGTTCATTTAAATCTACTTTATATGAAAATGTAACTCACTACATATTTTAAATGACTTAATAACATCGAGATTACTAGTAATTACACAGTGTACAACAGAGCAAGTTGTCTTTACCTCAGAAACACTTAGAAACAAAATAGCTGAAAACAGCTTTATTTACGGCATCCACGTAAACCACAATCAATTGAACTAATAATATTCACGTTATTTTAGAATAGAAATATTATTTAAAAGTGAATCAATACATGTATTGCATATTGGAAAATTTAAAGAATAGCTAAAGGCGGCTATGCTGATATCAATCTCACAGAATCTTGGATAATTCTATTCGCTGACCTTAACCAAACTGTCTTTTCAACTGACTAGGTAGTTTTTTGAGTCATTCTGAAAGTTTTTTCTTTCTGAACACGACAAAATATCACAGGTAAGAAGTACTTTATATCACAAAATGTCCGGCATAAAATGAAATTGTTTACATGTGTTATAGGAAAAATTATATCGGCTATTAAAACAAACTGCCTTCAGAAACTTTCGTTACTATCACAATAACTATGTTGTATAAACGTAAACGCAAGATTTTCGGAAAATCATATTAGTGCTGAAACAATTAATGACATACAGTTTTCATGGGAAACAAAAAAAAGATGAGTGACTACCGCACAATCTATCATAGTTTATGTGAAAAGGTTTACAAAACAGATGATAAAGAACATTTTTATATGCGTTTATTTTTAGTGCGGTGAAACCAATTGTTGTATCAACAACGATATCCCAATAGGAATCACCCAAGCCGGACAACATTTCAGAGACTGGTAGACAATCTATGAACATATGGGGCTTTCACGAAGTCCAAACCAGCGCAACATCAAACTCGGGACGAAAATGCAGAACTGAAAGTGGTCTTGAGTGTTGACCAAAACCATTTAACCTCGACTAGAGCAGAGTAGAAGCGTCCAAATCGTCCGTGCAACCAAAGAATTTTATGGTCTGATATGTCCACTTTTTCAAATAATGGAATTTTCATTAAATGTATTGTGCAGTATTTAAAATAATAAACTAGTTGGACCTGTATTTATTGATGGCAAATTACATCAGTTCAAGTATAACACAATCCTCCGGCGGATCTGCAAAATTTTGTTGAAAAGTTGCCGGTTAATGAATTTTAGAGAGTAATTTTTCAACAAGATTTCCTCACAATGTCATTATAAATAGGGAGTTTCTAACAACAACGTTTGGAGATTCTTAGATCGGCACCCATGGTCTCATATCTTGGCCGGCTCGGTCACCAAGATATTACCCCCGTGGATACTTGACTTTGGGGATATCTTCCAGATATAGTACATGCAACATCCTCGGAAAATAAAGATGAACTGAGTAACAAAATTATTGAGGCGTGTCGTTTGATTTCTGCCGATATATTGTCTAATGTGACACATGGGGTGGGGCAAAAATGTCGACAATGTTAGAAGATAACTTAGTATTAATTATTTAGGTGTTTCTTACATTTCATTGTTTGTTTTTGATTTTCGAAGTAAATCTTTTATTTTGCCTTTTATTTTTTCATTGAAAGATCTGAAAAGAAGGATCGCTTGCTTTTGCACGCTCAAAAAACAAAAATGTCATAGTAACGAGAGTTTCTGAAGGCAATTTGTTTAAATGGCCGATATCATTTTTGCTTAACGCATATAAACAATTTTAATTTTTTTTTCAGAAACTTCGTGATGTAAGGGCATACTTGTGATATTTTGCTATGTTCAGAAAAAACTCAGTCATCAGTCACTCAAAAAAAAAAAACTACGTAGCCTAATTTGAAAAAACAAGTTGGCTGCAGAGACTTCAAATTCCGTAGGGCTGGCAGCATCTTCTTGGCACATTTTATGGTCTATTTGCAAGCGCTTAATTTGACTTATCGCTATTAAAATTTTCCAGTAAGTAAAAGCGCAATTAACTAGGATTGTTTTTGTAGGACGCCTATATATTTTCAAGATATATCGAAAATCCCACTGCTCCTAGCTTATGGATGCTAAACAACATGTCGCATTGTTTAAACTCTTGCTTTTATAACAGAAGGTCAGATAAATTTTTCGCCCGTCAATTCTGATGTTTTCTGTTACACTGATCAACCTAAGGTTGATGTTGATGTGTCACCTGTTTTACTTAAGATGCATTTATAATACTAGTAATAGGTTGTTACGTGCATCTCTTTTACCACATATCTCGCTCACATTACATGTCGACTTGAAAAAAATGACGTGCAGAGCATCCGCATGCGTTATATATATCATATTTGTGCAGCGGATTAGAATATCTGCGCCTGTATTTCCAGAAACCACATTGTTTATTCTTTTCTTCACATGACTGTATGTGATTACTCGTATGTCACAAAAAAAAACGTTCTTTTAAAATACAGTTCTTGTGGCTTATTTTCAAATTTTATTACGCCTTGTAATTACACGCCAACAACTGTGGGTGTGGCCTTCCAACGAATACCTTTCGTGTCGTGTAAAATGTAAATAATGATGTCACATCGACACTGAAACTAAAACATTATCATTCGAACTACATAAGTGGGAGAACGAATTATATGGATGTTTCTGCTGTTCCTACACAGTCGTGTGTCCTGCCTTTTTTGCTTCTTTTGTAATTCGATACCGTCTCCAGACCGTTTTTTTGTATTTTCCGATGGACAAACCTTTTGATACACTGGTATCCACGAAAATTTAGAAGCCTTAATCAAACATGACATTGTTAATAGTAAACGGTCACATTGGCAAACGCAGAAGGTTATTTACAACTTGCTGTGTCTACTACACCCACTAGTACATGCATTATCTCTCTAAAACGGGAATGGAATTTCATTCGATGGTATTTGTTAAATTTGACAGAAATCAGGCATAGTCGTGTGGTGATAGTGACGAATATTTTAATTGTCCTCATGGTAATAAAATCAAAATCTAATTATGTTTATTTTTGTCTTACTAACAATAGGTAATAATTTTCTTACTAAAACGTAATTCAAAAAGAAGAATTAGTAGAAACAGAATCAAATCAATTTGCAATGTGCGCATTAGTATATAAATATGTGGACAATTTCTGGCAAACGTACGCGGAAAAAGTATGTTTAAATACGGTACAGAAATGTATTTAAGCGATCCATTTGAATATTGGCAGGTATTGAACAGTAATACATTATAATAAACACTACTGCAAAACCGTGCAACAAAATTTACCATTTTCTAATGGCGTAGGATTTTATTTTGATTTACATTATATTGTTTGTAGTGACATAGCCGCCCTATTAATCTCAAGACTTTAATGTAAGATGACGTTTAATTTATGCCTTTTTAAAAATATCTATATCAACAGTATAAAGGCTGCTTTTTCGATAATTTGGCATGCATTATTAAAAGGTAGTAAATCAATCATTTCAAACAGGAAGAACATTTTCAGAAACATCATTTGATATACTTCCATCAGTAAATACTCATCACCTGGAGCTTCTAATAAAAATTTGTTAAGGTCCTCTCGCGTGAATGTTTTGGATTTCTTTTGTCTGTAACCTGTATTCTGTCGCTTAAAAACGCAAACAATTTCGGGTACTTGATATCAATATTTTCCTTCATAATTGTTCATAATAGTTGTTTTCAACAAGAAATATTTAGACCAAAGGGATGATGATTTTAAAACCTTTCATTATTCGTATAAAAAAAAACATACGTAAGTAATGCAGTTTCATTCACACCTTTCACTATTTTTTGGCTGTACCATGGCTTAAAAACCGAATAAGTTTTCAAGTATTTTGCCTGCGACTTTTCAAGTAACAAATTCATGGTTGCCGCAGTGGCCTCTTCTGCGATACCTGGAGGAATATTTTGATTATCTGAATCGTTTTCACCACTACTGGATATGTTTGTAACGCTTTCAATAATGACGCTTCACTTTTTGACATTTCGTTTTGGTTTGTTTATTTGACATATAACTCGTTGCTTAGTAACCGCATAACTAACGGTGTGATTAATAACACCATTCGTTTCATGAACTCTGTAGTCTCTGTACGGCGCATGCCGCATTTTGTTCAGCAGTCGACGTGTCACAGTACTAGAAAATTTCCTCCCTTGTGCAATAGCAACCCGACGCAAAGTGGTACAGAAGATTAGTTTTTTTAAAAATAAAGACATAACAATAACAGGTGTGGGCAGAAAATGAGGTTTATGGAATAGACACCAAGACCATTGAGGAAATCAAAAAGAAAACAATTGGAAAATTGAAAAACAGGAGGGGTTTAAAGAAAGACCGCATCACAGTAATTATCATGATGAAAATGCGCGAATAAGGAATTAAACTAAAATATTTCAGAAAGCCTAGAAAGAAGAAAATACTTCTGAACACAAACAGGAATATTTATCCAGATACATAAACATTATTGCCAGAGTGTATGTAAGCACTTCCTAGCCTAGCATTGAAAACTTACGTAAGAACTATAGAAAAAAAATTGGAGAACCAAATAGAACCAACTGTAGATGAAAGACAAAGAAGATTTCCAGTAATAAGGAGCATACATACATGAACATAAAATGTATATACATAAATAAGCAAACAATACATATACCATTACTTAACAAAGTTCATTGACCTAGACAAGGCATCTGATAGAGTGAAAAGAAAGAGATAAAGTATGGAATAACTTAGAAAACAGAAAATTTAACGAAACAAACAATAAAAAGTATATACGGCGGGAATAAAAACTATGTCAACAGTAAAGACATGACCTCATATAAAGTTCGAAACAAGAGGAATAGGCATGGAGAAGCACTCCTCCTTATTTTATTTTACAATTGTATTGCTCGATGAAATAATGATGGTATTCAAATCAAACTTATTGATATTAAACAAATTACAACATGTAATAATCACAGCATTCGCTGTTGATATGGTTTCATGACCAACACTGAAAAAAAAATATCAGCAAAAACCAAGTTGACAGTGTTTAAAACTATATTCAGGTCTATAAAAACTTAACAGTACTTAAAGGAAAATTAACAACAAAATCCGGACCAGCGAGATGAAATATTCGAGAGTAGTAATGAGCACCACGACGAAAGTACGTAGATGCAAGAGCAGAAGAATTGTCGGTTTAAACTGTCCTAGAGTATATCAATAAGGGACAAACAAACTGGTACAGTTCCTTAAAGACGAGAGGTTCCAGATAAGTAAAAACAGAATGAGAAGCGAAAATGAGAACATTAGAGGTAGACTAAAAGACACGCTGGACAAAATCGAATGAAGGGAAAGATTTAACGCATTATCTGTCATATGGTAATGTTGGATGTCGTCCCTAATAAATCAAGGATATTCTGATGAAAGATACGCAAATTGTAGTTAGCTATCCTAATTGTCATTTTGTTGGTAGTTTACGATATTTTATTATTATTTAATTTCATTAATCAGTATGTATATACGTTATATATATATATATATATAAGGCACATATTGATTCTGTGAAATAATATTCTACTTAATATTTTTATATATAGATATATGAAAGAAATCCTCCAATCTACGCTTCTCTTTTAACTTTTCGCAACTATCCAATTCTCTTCCTTAAACTCTCGCTTTTATATTACCAAGGCAAAATTCTCTATTTCCACCTGCATCTTGACCTTCCTGTCTTGACATCTCCCGATTGGGTGGCATTTATAAACTGTTTTCGGCCACCTAAGATCGATGGTTCATGCATCTCACGTCCCGGTAGTAATGTAACTGTTCTCGTTGAATTGCATCCATTACGGTATTGTTTGTTTATATGTGTTTCTTCTCTTAAGGTAGCGGTTCTAATATGGTCGGTGTGAGACAATGGACGCGTAATGTATCTAAAATCTATTTCAATTGTATTTCGTTTTTGTTTTTAATTTTTCTTGAATATGGCTTTATTATTGTGGTCTATGATAAATCATTTGCTGTTTTTATCGTTGCTTTTCCTTGTGGTTTTTTCAGAGTGTTGTTTGGAAAAATAGTAAACGAGAATGTCTCGTGTCTACAAAATGAAGCGGAGTTCTAACTATTACTGATTTTAATATTTCATATATATATATATATCAAAAGTGAATTTTTATCATGGTGTAGTGGCACTATAAAATGACAATTTGACAGCAAACTGTCATCTAAAAAGTTTGAATAACTAATAAGATGTAAAAATGTGACCAATTCAGCATAGAACCATCGATATTATCTATGTAGTATCATCAAACGATATTGATATATCAAGACGTGCATTCAACAACACCAAACAAATAATATCGACGCAAATTGCACAATTAAAATAATATGCAATGTAAAAATAGACAGCTTGCTGTCACATTATCATTTCATAGTGCCCATATGATAGATCCCTTTTAATACATTTCTTGTATATTCGGCAATGAATTTTAATATATTTTATATACAGGGTTAGTTTTAAATAGTGTCATTAAAAAAGGCGTAAAATATGAATAATGCCCGCACAAAAAAAATCGCGGTCCAATGTGCGCACGCAGTGGCGAGAAATTGATTTTTCTTTCCTCGAGTCCGAGCCTGTCGCAGTTAATATGCAAAGATAATAATTTTCATATAAAGGAATTTAAGTTTCAAAATAGTATTCGCCTATTTAACGAACAAAAAGCAAGGTAATGCACCGAGGTTGTCGACCTTTTCAACACAAAGGCGTGTTATTCACACCAAAAAAAAACATCGCCATAGAAAATCTTTTCAATTCCCATTCATTCTTAAACGTTGTAACTTATTTATCGTTTTTTTGGAAGAACGTTAAACTGGAACTACTAGTGGTATTTATATAAATGCGTATAGAATATACAAAGTTATGGGCCGACTTTAACTACATTTTGGCCCTAAAAATTTAGAAATGTTTGATGAGTTACAGATAAATTTCTTTTTTGATTTTCAGTTAAGATATTTACACGTATTCCTCAGATTCGCATAGCCTGGAACATATTTAGCAGTAACCCCGTATATATAGTTCGTATTTGTAAATAATTTTGTTAAAAGAAAAAGTA